>CM068981.1:1679834-1900312 GCA_035357415.1 Ophraella communa
TGTCCATCTTATCCTGTAATTCTTTATTTTGACTTTTTATTTCATTTTCCAATTTTGAGTTCATTTTGTGCATGTCTGTGTTCATTTTCTGAAACATTTCCTTATTTTCATATTTTTGACTATTCATCTGTTCAAGTAAATGTTTCATCATATCCATCAATTGTTCACTGTTGTCTTTTGTTTCTTTAGGTTTTTCTACACTATCATATCTCTTGCAGACAAAACCACCTCTTTCCATGGTTTGTTGTGCTTGTGTACTAGTTGACTCTTCTACTGTTTGAAATATGTATTCTTCAAGATTTATTCCCTCTTCTATTAGTACTTCCTGAAGTCTTTCTATTAATGTTTCTCTAGATCCTTCAGTATCTAAATTCCTGGTTTCTAATTCTTTTTTAAGTTCTGATAAGCTTAGTTCTTTTAATGTCTTTCTTGATTCCATTTTGATTGTGTTATTATATTATAAGAAAATTGTACTTATGTTACAATAAAATGCAAAAGGTATGTTTATCTGAATAAAATATCATATTATGTTGTCTTTTAATAAGAAAAAACCTTCCTATAGTTTAATATTAAATTGTCTACTATTTTTCAACAGAAATTGTTTATCTAAAAACCTAATTTTCCAACAGAAACGAGCCCTATAGTTGGGACGCCACTTTGTAATGAATATTATGATTCTAAAGATAATTTATTGATTTATTTATTTATGAATTTGACTGATTAATATTTGATATTATTATTAGCAACAAGATCTTTTTCTCAGGGGTGTTTGGTTACGCCAGTTTCCAGTTGGATTATTAGGTGTATATGAATGAAAAATTTGATTAAATTATAATTATAAATTTATTACAAAATAGTTAAATTAAAACAGTAATATTGAAGTTTAATAAGGAAAAAGAAAGGCCTTTTAGTAATTATAAAAGAACTTACTTGATGTGAATTAAGTTAAATTAACTAATGTTGTTTATGTAATGGCAAATAAGATTATCAAATACACTAATTATTAAATATCAAGTAAATTCCTTTGTTTTTTTAAATTATAAAATTCAACTAACTACTACAAAAATTTTTAAAAGTTTACAATTTTATCTGACCTTGAAATAAAGTCCTGCTTCCTGATTGGTGGAAAAATCTGTAGTTGATCTATGAAAAACGGAGACGAACGAAGCGATACTTGGAACCTCCGACCTTGGCAAAATGTCGCCTTATTAGACGTTTGGACTCTCGTGTAATATTATTGTTTTGTTTGTTCCTCAAATTTGATACAGTTTAGTGTTTGTTGGATTACTGTTCGTTTTATTGTATTAATAATGGTAAGTACACTTATATTCTTCTTTTTATCGACCAAAAACGTTTTAATTTCACTTTTGGATTCAATCTTAGTAATGTCACTTTTTTGTCACTTTATTTTACTTTTTGATTGTTTTACTTTATTCTTAACGTCACTATTTAACACTTTATTATGATAACTACTTTAAAAACTGTTTGTTCAAATTGACTGTTCACACTCAGATCTTCACTGTTTGACTTCCAATAATAAACTCCCGTTTTAACGACCTCTGTTCAGTCTTTTATAGGTTTTCAAAATTTCTAGAATCTTCGTTTTTGTTCTATGGTTTAGACATTTCTGGAAAGAATATGTGTATCTCTTTCTTTCATATTTATGACTAGACATACTCGCTTTGTCTATCATCGATAATTCCAGAATAAAATATAGTAACATATATCTGTCTCCTTTTTACACATTATCTGTCCTTTTTTTACACATTATATAATCAATTTTCGCGAAGTTTCTTCTAAGTACTAGATATAATATCGATACATTATATAATAAAATAATTTCCAACTTAAAATTTTCTTACAAATACACAAAATATACAATAAAATAATACAATATAATTAAAATTATTGGATTTAGTTAAATTAAACAACTTCTAATGATATTTTAATCATTATACTATTGTCAAATATTTAAACATTACAATATATATATATTCATATTTTTCTGTCAGCTGCCTTTTCCTTCCACTTGTTAATTTCGGCTGCCTTCAAGTCTTCCTTTACTTCTTGCAACCATTTTGTTCTGGGTCTGTCTTGCCTTTTTTTATTTCCTGGTTCCCATTCTAATATTTTATTTATCGTTGCTGTAGTTCCTGCTCTAAAAACGTGACCTAGCCACCTTACTCTCTGGTGCTTTATTTTCTGAACCACATTTTCCTTTATCTCTTGTTGTATTTCCTGATTCGTTCTCCTTCTAAATTCATTGTCATTTATCTTGACTGGTCCCAATATTAATCTATTTGCTTTTCTTTCAACTATTTTTAAATTTTCTTCTTGTTTTTTGGTCATGGTCATTGTTTCTGCAGCATACCTACATTAATATTGGCCTTATAAGGCTTTTATATATTTTGATTTTTGTGTTTTTGCATATTAATTTGCTCCGTAGAATTTTTTTATTGGCATATATTGCTCTATTAGCGTTCATTATTTTTTCTTTTATTTCAGCATCCCTACTTCCATTATTTGTCAGTAAGATTCCTAAATATTTGAAGGGATCCACTTCCATAAATTTGTAAGCCCCAACTCTAATCATGCCTCCTTCCAGCTGCTTATCGATTCTCAATATTTTTGTTTTTTCTTCATTTAATTTTTTACTTTAGAACCTTCTTTTATTATTTCATTCAGCATGTTAACCATTATTTTTCTATTTTTTGTTATTAAAGCACTGTCATCAGCATATGCTACTATTTGACCACCTCTTGATCTTAATATTCCTTTGTTTATTTTTCTGAGTGTATATTCTAGTCCTAAGTTAAATAATGTTGCTGATAGTGCATCTCCCTGTCTGACACCTTTATTTCAAATTCTTCAGTCACGCCTGCCCCTGTTTTGATTGTTATTGTCGTTTTTTTCATTGTCATATATATATTAGTCTTATTAACTTTGGGTGTATTTCTAACTCCTTAAGTGCTATTATGAGATTATTTCTCTTAATTGAGTCAAAGGCCTGCTTGAAATCTATAAATAGTAGTTCTATATCCAATTCGTAATCATGCGCTTTTTCTATTATTTGTTTGACAGTATGTATTGCGTCTATTGTGGATTTTCCTTGTATAAATCCGCACTGGTACTGCCCCAAACCTTTGATGTTACTTTTGCTAGCCTTTGTTGTATAAGTGTTGACAGTATTTTATAGGCGTTATTAAGAAGTGTGATTCCCCTGTAATTTTGGCATAGTTGCTGATCTCCTTTCTTATGTATTGTAATGATTTGCTCTTTTTCCCATTCTACTGGTATGAGCTCCTCTGTCCATATCCTTTTAATTAACATAAATATTTGTTCGTGTAATTTTTCACCTCCGTACTTTATAAGTTCTGCATTTATACCATCTACTCCTGGTGCTTTCCCATTGCGAGTTTTTTTTAATAATTTCTATTACTTCTTCTATTGTTGGGTCATCTGTCGGTACTTCCTCTATTTCTGTGACATTTGTTTCGATTGTTTGTTTTTGTTCTTGTTCAGACAAAAGCTCTTTAAAGTATTCCACCCATACCTCCTGATATTCATTCTTATTCTTTGTAAGTTTTCCTTGTTTGTTCTTCATAGCTTTAACGCTACCTTTATATGCTCTTTTTTCTTCATTAATTTATTTATAGAACTGTTTCGTGTTGTTTCGCTTGCTTTCCTCTTCAATGTCTTCGAATTTCTTTTCTTCCCATTTTCGCTTTAGTTCTTTTACTTTTTTCTTGCACTCGCTTCTTAAGGTTTTATAAGCTTCTCTGTCCCTTGAATCATTCGTTATTATATACTTCATTCTTGCCTCTCTCTTTTTCTCTATAAGATATTTGCAATCTTGATTGTACCATTCCTTTGTCTGTTTCCACTTTTCGACTCTAATAGTGGATTCTGCTCCCTCTGTAATGCACTGCTTTATCCCCATCCATTCCTGATCTATACTTATCGTATTACTCATTTTTTCCTCTATTTTGTTTATCATTTCACTGTATTTATCCTTGTCGTCGGTCGCATTAAATTTATTTATATTCCACCTCCTTTGTCTCGTCTTAGTTTCTTTAATTCTTTTTATTTTTTGTCTAATTTTTGCGACGACAAGGAAGTGATCAGAGTCTGCGCATGCTCCTCTATATGTTCTAACATCTTTAATACTAGACTGTTTTCTCCTTGTAACTAATATATGGTTTATCTGCGTGTAAGTTTTGTGATCTGGGGAGAGCCAAGTTACTTTATGTCTTATTGGATGATTAAATTTGGTGCTACTTAATATCATATTTGTGCTTGCTGCAAAATTACATAATCTTAGTCCATTATCATTTGTTTTCTGGTGAAGTGTGTATTTTCCGGCTACATCCCTAATGTATTCTTCTTTACCTATTTGGGCGTTGAAGTCTCCCAATATAACTACTGTGTCTTCTTTTGGTATTAATTCGAGTATCTCTTCAACCTTATCGTAAAAAGTATCCTTTTCTTCTGCTTTCGAATTTTCTGTAGGAGCGTAGATATTAATTACTGATAGGTTAAAGGGTGTTGTTTCAAGCCTTATATAAGCTAGTCTCTCATTTACAGGCTTAAAGTCTATTATATTGTTTATCATACTTGCTCTTATCAAAAATCCTACTCCATGTTGTCCCTGCTTTTGACCTCCATAATATAAAAATTTGAAATTGTGCTTATTTATTTCACCTGTTCCCATCCATCTTATTTCCTGTACTGCAGTTATTTCTACTTTATATTTTTCTAGTTCATTTGATATTTCTTGTAGTTTCCCTGGGACTAATAATGTTCCACGTACCTATTCTTAACTCGTGCGCCTTTCTTTGATTTTTAATCTTTTTCTGTTTTAAAAATTTTTCCTCTAAATCGTTTCCTTTTACCGTTGCCTTAGTAGTGTCCCAATAATCATATTTCGTTTTTACTTTTTCTAAACGTTTTTTGTGCCTGTATGTTGCTTGCTATCAGGTCTAAAGAATTTTGTCTGTTTAGTTTCCCCTTTTAAATTTTATTCCGGTGACCTTTCGCTATATGTCCTTCCTTTGGTTTTTTCCTTTTCAGTTTCCTTAATACATTCTAGTTCTCTTAACTGAGTTAGTTTGTGGGGTTCTCCATTTATAAATAAAATATTGCATTTTGCATCGTTTCCTTTTTCCCTGGTTTCTATCATATATTTCACAAGTTCCCTGCGTTGTTTTTGGATATATTAACTATAATCTTCGTTAATAAAAATTTTAGTTCCCCTTAGTTTTTTTGCTGCTCTTAATATTTCAATTTTCTTTCCATATTGTTTTAATTCAATAAGTACTGGTCGGATTTTATTTTCTTTGTAGTCTCCGATCCGTTTTACATCTGTTACATCGTTTTCCATATTTATTTGTACCTGTATTTTTCCAGCTATTTCCTGGAATTTACTTTTAATCTGCATATCATTTTCGTTTTCCGTTTCTCGCAAGCCTTGAACCACTATATTTTTTTCCTTATCTCCCTTTGCAGTTTTTCTATTCTTTCATCCTGAGCATCTATTTTTTTCTTGAGTTACTTATTTTCTATAGCAATCTTCTCATTTGCCTTTCTTAATTCCTCAGTTTCAAGTTGTAATGTATCAATTTTTGTTTCTATTCTAATATTCCTCTCATCCATTTCTGCTAATTTCAACAGAATTTCCTTCAATGACTGTTCCATTATTTTGTTAAAAAATTTCTCAGTACTACTCTGTTTTTGTTATTTGTGTTGCCTATCTTTAAAGTTGCGAAAAAAGGACAGCCCACGTCAACCGTTCGGAAGCCGTCTTTTTTTTCAACTTTTTACACTTATATTATTTTTAGTTTTTGTTTATTTATAACCAGAAATAGTTTACGTTTACTTACGTTATTGGTAATTTTTAAGTAAAATGATTTTAGCACAATATTACCATATATCAGTTTGTCTCTGTTCTTCTTTTTTCAAGTCAAATATTTTTATAACCTATAATTAATTTAAAATACTTTCAGGATCACTAATAACCGGAACGGTAAATACCTTGGTGAAATCAGTTTTTCGATAGTAGGCATAGAGCACTTTTAATGGAGGCTAAAAAATTAGTAGGCTTTGGTTGAAACTATCGCCATTTTGGCAATTATTACTTTATTTTCGTGTTCTACTGGGTCGCTACACTATTTTTTGCAAATCAACATACATACGACTTTTGATAAATTGCTAGAGTTCCAATTCTCTACTTTCGCGCCAATATTTTTAAGTCAAAAATTTGTTGCATCCAAAATGATTAAAACTTCGTAAATAGGGTTTTTTTGGAACGCCAAATACACTGGTAAAATCAGTTTTTCGATAGTAGGCATAGAACACGTTTTAATGGTGGCTAAAAAAATTAGTAATAGTCAAACCCAGTAGGCTTTGGTTGAAACTATCGCTATTTCGGCAATTACTACTTCATTTTCTCATTCTACTGGGTCGCTATAGTGGTTTTACACTACTTATTTTTTTAAAAATCAAAATACATACGATTTTTGATAAATTACTAGAACTCCAATTCTCTACTTTTGCTTAAATATTTTTAAGTCAAAAATTATTTGCTTCCAAAATGATTGAAACTTTGTAAATAGGTTTTTTTGGGACGCTAAATACACTGGTGAAATAAGTTTTTCGATAGTAGGCATAGAATACGTTTTAATAGTGGCTAAAAAAAATAAGTAATAGTCAAACCTAGTATGCTTTGGTTGAAACTATCGCTATTTTGGCAATTATTACTTCATTTTGTCATTCTACTGGGTCGCTATAGTGGTTCTACACTACTTATTTTTTGCAAATCAACAGTCATACAATTTTTGATAAATTGCTAGAACTCCAATTCTCTACTTTCGCGCCAATATTTTTAAGTCAACAATTATTTGCTTCCAAAATGATTGAAACTTTGTAAATAGGTTTTTTATGGGACGCTAAATACACTGGTCAAATAAGTTTTTCGATAGTAGGCATAGAACACGTTTTAATGGTGGCTATAAAAAATTAGTAATAGTCAAAACTAGTAGGCTTTGGTTGAAACTATCGCTAGTTCGGCAATTATTACTTTGTTGTTGTATTCTACGGGGTCGATTTAGTGGGTCTACATTATTTTTTTGCAAATCAACAGATATACGATTTTTGATAAACTGCTGGATCTCCAATTATCTACTTTCCGGACAATATTTTTAAGTCAAAAATTATTTGCTTCCAAAATGATTGAAACTTTGTAAATAGGTTTTTTTGGGACGCTAAATACACTGGTGAAATAAGTTTTTCGATAGTAGGCATAGAACACGTTTTAATAGTGGCTAAAAAAAATAAGTAATAGTCAAACCTAGTAAGCTTTGGTTGAAACTATCGCTATTTCGGCAATTATTACTTCATTTTGTCATTCTACTGGTGGTAATACACTTCTTATTTTTTTGAAAATCAACATACACACGATTTTTGATAAATTGCTAGAACTCCAATTCTCTAGTTTCGCGCCAATATTTTTAAGTTAAAAATTTATTTCTTTCAAAATGCTTAAAACTTTGTAAATAAGGTTTTTTGGAACGCTTAATACACAAGTGAAATTAGTTTTTCGATAGTAGGCATAGAACACGTTTTAATGGAAGCTAAAAAAATTAGTAGGCTTTGGTTGAAACTATCGCTATTTCGGCAATTACGACTTCATTTTCGTATTCTATTGGGTCGCTACACTATTTCCAACAAATCAACATACATACGATTTGTTGCTTTCAAAATGCTTAAAACTTTGTAAATAGAGTTTTTTTGGAACGCTAAATACACTGGTGAAATCAGTTTTTCGATAGTAGGCATAGGACACGTTTTAATGCTCTAGTAGAACCGAATGTTGGATAAATGTTGGCGCAACATTGCGCCAACATTGGAACATAGGCGTAATAATGCACCAAGATTTTAATATATAGCCAATATTGGCCTCAGGTTTTTTTCCAACATATAGTCAAGGTAAATGTTGGCAAGTAAATGTTGGCAGGACATTGGCGAAATATTAGGCAATATTGCCAATATATCACCAATATTGAATATATATAAATAGATTTAAGTTTTATTTGTAATATTGTCTTTACATAGATATTTAATATTGGTGCAATACTGGCTGAATGTTGGTTAAGCAAAATATTGACGAGTCAACGAACTATATCGCGATTTATATAGCCGCAATATTGTGACCCAATATTACTTATAGATTGGCAAGACAACGTTTGGCCCATATAACGATAGAATATTTTTAATAATATTGGTTGTTTTGTATAAAACCATATTGTAACCAATATTGGCTTAAAAATGGCACTTTTATATTGTCTTTATACGGAATTGCCAATTTCTAACCAATATTAGTTTAGATTGTTAACAATAATATTGGCGGTTGTATATAAAACCATTTGTAGCCAATATTGGCTTAAAAATGGCACTTTTATATTGTTTTTATACGGAATTGCCAATTTCTAACCAATATTAGTTTAGATTGTTAACAGTAATATTGGCGGTTATGTATCAAACCATTTTATAGCCAATATTGTCTTAAAAATGGCACTTTTATATTGCCATTATATGGAACTGCTAGTATAGATTGTTGGCAATAATATTGACGGTTTTATATAAAACCATATTTTAGCCATTATTTGTTTTAGAAATGAAAATTTTATAATTTATTTCTACGAGACTGGCAGTTTTCTACCTATATTATTATTAAATTGGATGAAATGGGTAATAAATAACAACTATGTTAACTTTATTAAATACATTGCGACTTACGACAATGTAGAGAATCTGTAAGCACATATAATAATCCCCAATACAAGAAACAGTAACCAATATTTCTATATCTTTATCTAGTAATGTATATAGATGAACTTTTATTGTATCCATCCCCAACTAGGGTTGCCAGATCGATTCTTCCTGTTATCGGGATCAATAACCGATTTTTCGGGACTTTAGGGCTTTGGTCGGTAGAAATAAAAAAATAAGTTAATTATATTAATTATACATAATATGTAAACAAACATATTTTTGCATTGCACTGTATAAGAAAAAAAACATAGTAAGTATTTGTGACACCTAAGATAAGAACCGAATGAGCATGTTTATTATTTTTGTCCTTGCCATAAGTATTTGTCATTTTTTTCCGCGTTTAACAACATTTAAGCTTTATCGCCTATAATAAATCCATGCTTATTCGGTTCCTTTTTTTTGAGTATTATTAAGTATACTAAAAACGCGTTCGCAGTAAGGGTTACTTACAATTTTGGTTAAATTTTTAACTTCAACGCAGTTTCTTATAAAATATGCTCACAGCTTATCTTGTCATTTAGTCCAAGTGGTTTGCAAGTTTCGTTTGACGAAAATGTGAACTTAAAGTTATCGAACTTGTTTTTCGGGATATTATTTGCTTTGTCGGGAGGACATACAAAAATTCGGGAGAATTCCGCCAATTTCCGACCGTCCTGCAACCCTCTCCCCAACTATTAAAGTATAGTAAAATTTCTTATTTCCGATACCTCTCAAAAGCGGGAGCCCCTCCGCAACGGTAATTTTTATATTCGTTAAACGAATTTTTAGTTGTAAAGAAACCCTTCAATAAAGGAACCTCAATATAACGCCCACGGCACATGAATTGTGCCCTTTCTAGGAAAGCTCTGCAATGTACTCATTTTTATTTATTACTTCGATGTATATTAGTATAATACCAAGGACAGGATAAATTTGTAAACTTAAAAATAAAGAAATAATAACTCGTATTGTTTGAAAACACCTTATTTTCGAACAAGAAGAATTTACATCTTGTCCATAACTAAACAAAAATATTTACTTTTAAAAAATCATAATTCTCCCCCTTAGTCTCGTGTAGTGTATGCGAGTAGCTCAAACAGCATACATACGCTATCTCGTGTGTCCCTGTATTGGCGGAAAAGATAACTGTCACTGTCATTGTCACGAGAGCGAAGGCGCGAGTGTCATTATATGAGAGTGGAGTTATTTTCCAATACGTGGGCATCGCCGAGCCAGTGTTTGGTAAATATCAGCAGAGGGAGAGCATTTAACCAATCCTATAAGTGGCGACGAGCAAAAGGTAAAATATTTTCATAATTTTCGGAAACCATACTTCGTACTATTTGGGGTTATGATGATTTAAATCACTGGGTGTTTTGCGTAAAAACTATTAAACAACTCAAGAAGAAATGGTCGACATAACCTCCATTAAATTGGAAATTGTCTGGCAGTTCAAATGAATGCCTCCATTAAATTGGAAATGGTTGACATAACCTCCATTAAATTGGGAATTGTCTGGTAGTTCAAATGAATGCCTCCATTAAATTGGAAATGGTCGACATAACCTCCATTAAATTGGGAATTGTCTGGCAGTTCAAATAAATGCCACCATTAAATTGGAAATGGTTGACATAACCTCCATTAAATTGGGAATTGTCTGGCAGTTCAAATGAATGCCTCCATTAAATTGGAAATGGTCGACATAACCTCCATTAAATTGGGAATTGTCTGGCAGTTCAAATGAATGCCTCCATTAAATTGGAAATGGTTGACATAACCTCCATTTAATTGGGAAATGTCGGGTATTTCAAATAATATCTTTATTGGCCTATGGTTATCAATACAATCAACATTTCAGGTTGTGCTTGAGAAATATGACTCAGCAACCATCGCTAATGCTGGAGAGGTTAGATTTAGAGGGTGACCGCAGCTCCATTGGCGACAAATGGGAGAGATGGAAAAGATCACTACTTATCTACCTAGACGCATCTGAAATCACATCAGGACCAAAGAAACGAGCGACATTATTGCACTTGGGAGGAACAGGCTTGCAGAATATATTCTACAACATACCGGATGCAAATGTTAAGGCAGCAGACGGAGTTGATGTTTTTGATGTAGCCATCAAAAAGTTGGATGAGTATTTTGTTCCAAAAACGAACCGAGTTTTCCAGCGTCACCTGTTTAGACTGATAAAGGAAGAAAACAATGAGAAGTTTGAAAGCTTCTTAGTACGACTACGGAAGCAAGCTGAAAAATGTAACTTTGATAAAGAGAAAGATGATCATTTGATTGATCAAATCACTGAGAAGTGTAATTCACCAGAGCTACGCAAGAAAATCCTTACAATTGGTGATAGTATAACCCTGGAAAAGATTGTTACCGAAGCCAATACCTTGGAAGTTGTGAATGATCAATTGGAAGTATATGAAGACAAGAAGCAAGGGAGTGAGGATAACAAACAAGGAAACCAGGAAGTAAATGCTATATATAACAGAAATAAAAGGGAATTAAGTAACAAAACTAGAAAGGAAGGAATATACAACAAAAATATAAAACCCTGTGGACGTTGTGGGAATAAAAATCATCAAACTGACTACAATGACTGTCCTGCATTAGGTAAAACATGTTTTACATGTGGCAAGCTGGGACATTTTCGCCAGTATTGTAGAAAAAGCGGCGCAAAACGAAAATTAGGAAATTTCCATAATGTAAAAGGAAACAAAAAGACAAGAGTTGAAGTTGATTATGTTTTCAATATTGATAATGATGCAACAGTTGAGTGCACACTGGGTGGAATAAAGACCAAGATGCTGGTTGACTCAGGCTGTATGGTAAACTTAATAACATCTGAAACATGGGAAACTTTGAAAGGATTCGGAGCTGTACTAACCAACCAAACACCCAAACCAGACATATGTCATATGGCAGTAGTACTCCACTCAAAATTAAAGGATCATTTGAAACCACAATTGGAATAAATGGACAAGAAGTACATACTACTGTTTATGTCATTGCAGGAGGTACAAGAGACCTGTTGGGGAAAGAGACAGCAACACTCCTTGGCGTCTTGAAGATAGGCGTGGATATTAATAAAATTGATGACAAACCCATGTCCCAATCGTTTCCTAAGATCAAAGATGTGCTGGTAGAAATTCCCATTGATAACACTGTGCAACCAGTATCACAACCATACCGGAGAATACCACTACCTATTGAACAAAAAGTTGAGAACAAGATTAAGGACCTACTGGACAGAGATATAATTGAAGAAGTAAATGGGCCTTCAAGGTGGGTTTCTCCGATGGTACCAATTTTAAAAGAAAATGGAGACTTGCGGCTGTGTGTCGATATGCGTCGTGCCAACTACGCCATTTTAAGGGAGAATCATCCGTTACCTTGTATGGATAAATTACTGCCGGAAATTGGGAGAGCTAAATATTTTAGTAAGTTAGATATCAAAGATGCTTTTCACCAACTGGAATTACACCCTGACTGCAGATACATAACAACTTTTATAACATCGAAAGGGCTCTACCAGTACAAGAGGCTAATGTTTGGAATAAGTTGTGCTCCAGAAATCTTTCAGAAGGTGCTGGAAAGACTTTTGGTAAAATGTGATGGTGTCATTAACTTCATAGATGACATACTAGTTTTCGGAGATGACGAAAAGCAACATGATATGCGTTCAGAAAAGGTGTTGCAGATCCTCAAAGACAGTAATGTACGACTCAATGAACAAAAGTGTATCTACAAGGTAGGAAAGGTAAACTTTTTGGGACACGAACTGACACCAACCGGAGTAAAGCCACTATCAAAGTATATAGAGAGCATCGCAAACTTCAGAGTTCCTGCTACTACAGAGGAACTGCAAAGTTTCTTGGGGCTTGTAAATTATGTTAATAAATGGTTACCAAATTTAGCTACCCAAACTGAACCTTTGAAGGAATTGTTGAGGAAAAAGTTAGGGAAAAAGGCTAATATTAAATCATATTGGACAACTAAACAAGACAAAGCGTTTGCGGAACTAAAAGGAGCATTGACTAAAATACAATCTCTGGGGTACTATGATGTTAAGGACAAAACACAGGTTATCGCTGATGCCAGCCCTGTAGGCCTTGGTGCTGTGTTAATACAGACTGACTCGAATGGTCCGCGAATAATCGCATACGGATAATTGAAGATTAGCATAATTGAAGACTCTTCAATCGAGCTAAAGTCTCAGGCTGTTGGGAATTCTATCGTGTTGCTCTAACTGAGTACAATAAAGAAATCAGGAAAGCCAAAAGAGATTCTTGGAGACGGTTCTGTCAGAGTATATCGGATTTACCTGCCAGCACCAGAATTCACAAGATTCTCTCCAGAGATCCGGCACAGGAAGTTGGCTCGATAAAACGACCAGATGGCTCCTTTACGGACTCTGGTAGGCAATCTTTAGAGATTCTGCTTCAGAACCACTTTCCCGGCAGTTTGCTTCTGGATGACCAGCAACCAATCCCACTTCCTACAGGATCGACAATACGACCAAACAAGGAAGATTGGGGAGTTGCTTCTAAACTGATCACTCCATCATCTATTGTATGGGCGGTGAATTCATTCTCCCCATATAAGTCACCAGGCGAGGATGGTATTTTTCCTGTACTTCTCCAGAAGGGACAGGAGATCTTGCTACCTTTCCTAATAAAGTTATTAAGGGCGAGTTTAGCGTGGAGCTATATTCCGCTAGGGTGGTCAACGGCAAGGGTTGTGTACATACGTAAAGTGGGCGTGGCGAACAATTCCCTACCTTTCGCCCGATCAGCCTAACTTCGTTCATAATGAAAACACTAGAAAGAATTCTAGATAGACATATTAGAGAGGGGAATCTAAGGGAGCATCCCTTAAATCCTCACCAGTATGCATACCAACCTGGCAAATCCACGGATTTGGCCTTAAACAATCTCGTAGGAAAAATAGGCCAATCCCTAAGACAAGGGGAAATTGCGCTGACAGCTTTCCTCGATATTGAAGGAGCTTTTAATAATGCCCTACCCCAATCACTCTACGACTCAATTCACGGTAGAGGAATTAGCAGAATAATATGCAACTGGATCAAAAACATGCTTGAAAATCGATATATAGTGTCCTCACTGCAGGGAGAATCGGTCAGGTTTAGGGCGGCTAGGGGATGTCCGCAGGGGGGGTTCTTTCTCCCTTCTGTGGTCTCTCCTGGTTGACTCCCTTCTGAACAACCTCTCTCGGCAGGGGGTGGATTTTCAGTGCTATGCAGACGATCTGGTTATAATAGTTAGAGGCAAATTTGAAGAGGTTATCTCGGAGATCCTTCAGGATGCCCTAAATATGGTTAACAGTTGGTGTGAGGTGGAGCAGTTGTCTGTTAACCCCCGCAAAACTGTTATTGTTCCTTTTACAAAAAGGAGAAAGCTAACTAAGCTTCGCCAACCAATTTTATCTGGCGAAACGATTCACTTTGCGACGGAGGTAAAATATCTGGGGATCATCTTAGATAGTAAACTTACCTGGAACGCCCATGTGGAAAGAACAATAAATAAAGCCAGGACTTCCCTGTGGAATCTCAGGAGAATCTGCGGCAAATCTTGGGGAACGAGCCCCAAACAGATTTACTGGATTTATCAAACAGTGATAAAACCAATGATCACGTATGGCTCGGTGGCCTGGTGGTCCAAGGGACTCCAGAAATCCACCAGAGCAAGATTGTCTGGACTTCAGCGACTGGCATGCGTGGCCATTACGGGGGCAATGTCCACTACCCCGACAGCGGCAATGGAGATCATCCTGGATATAACCCCACTCCATTTACTATTGGAGAAGGAGGCCAGGATGGTGTCCTATAGGCTGCTGTCGGTGGATAGTCAAGTAAAAGGGGAGAGGCTCTGGGACCACTCGGGCCTGATGCGTGAAATTAAAGATCACCACACGCTTGGGATGGTCTCAGATATCCTAGCCACCCAGACGCACGTAGAACAGTCCTTTAAAGTCCTCTTTCCGAAGAGAGACGAATGGGAAAAGGGGATCATCTCTTTCTCGGGGACGGACTACGTACTGTACACTGATGGCTCCAAAACTCCAGAAGGTGTTGGAGCAGGAGTGTATGGTAACAAACCGAGGGTTGAAATCGCAGAAAACCTCGGCTCATATGCTACCATCTTTCAGGCAGAGGTTTTCGCCATTGAATTGTGTGCAAGAGAGCTGATAAATCACCCTCTTGTAAACAAAAACATACATATTGTATCAGATAGCCAGGCAGCTCTTAAGGCACTGAGCTCCAACCGGCTTAATTCAAAGTTGGTATGGAACTGTATTAAAGCCTTAGAACGTCTTGGTTCCAACAACAGGGTAACTTTGCTCTGGGCACCAGGACATAGCGGAGTGGTGGGTAATGAAAAAGCCGACACTCTTGCCAAAAAAGGAGCAGAGTCTAGATTTATAGGACCTGAACCATTCTTTGGCATTACCAAAAGTACTGCCAAAGATATTATCTCCGGCTCGATAGAGAGGAAAATCCTCATGTACTGGAATGATATCCCAGGACTAATCCATTCGAAGGCTTTCATCTCCAAACCCTCGAAAAATAAAACTAAGCAGATTCTAGAGTGGGATAGGAAAGACCTACGCATTCTTATAGGACTGCTTACGGGACACTGTCGTCTAAGATACCACCTGAAGAAAATAGGTCTGAGCCAAACTTCAGACTGCCGCTTCTGCAGTGTGGAAGACGAGACTGCAGAACACATATTATGTTCTTGCTCCGCCCTGGAAAATACTAGGCACCGCATTTTTGGTTTCCCAAAATTGGCGCCTAACGACTTTAAACAGGTCTCGCCGCAGACAACCATTGACTTCGCAAGGAGGATTGGCTTGTATGGCGATTCATAACCCTAGGGGTGAGCTACAATAGACCCAACGGTGGTCGCAGTGGAGGGGTGGATGAGCGCCCCACTCGCATCGAACCTAACCTAACCTAACCTAATCGCATACGGAAACAGGACACTAACAGAATGCGAGAGGAAGTACAGCCAAACTGAAAAAGAGGCCCTCGCCTTAGTTTGGTCAGTCGAGCATTTCAATATATTCCTTTTCGGCAAAGACTTTGACCTCATTACTGATCATAAGCCACTGGAAATATTGTTTGCACCAAAATCTAGGCCCTGCGCTCGAATTGAACGATGGGTGCTTAGACTCCAATCATATACTTACCATGTGATCTACAAACCAGGAAAGATAAATATCGCTGATCCGTTATCACGTTTATGCAAGCTAATAAATTCATCATCTAAGGGAGGAGATGAACACATACATCAAATCGTAGAGCAGGCTAGACCACGCGCTATTTCAATGAATGTGATTATTGAAGTTTCGGAAAGTGACGCAGAAATAAACAATGTCAAGAAGGGAGTCTATGAAGATGAATGGAATGAGATGGTCAAAGGCTATAAGGTATTCGAAAATGAGCTATGTTTCTATGGAAACATTTTACTCCGAGGAAACCGAATTGTGATACCCGAAAAATTGCGAAAAGGAGTACTAGATGCAGCCCATGAGGGCCACCCTGGGATCGTAGCGATGAAAGGCAGGCTTAGATCAAAGGTGTGGTGGCCAAAGATTGACAAAGATGCAGAAAATCTTGTCAAGTCCTGCAAGAGTTGCACTCTAGTGGGATTGCCAAATCCTCCAACACCCATGAAAAGACGAGAACTTCCTATAGCTCCATGGGTTGACGTAGCAATGGATCTGCTGGGGCCTTTACCTAATACTGATTACTTGCTCGTGGTAGTTGACTATTATAGTCGTTATAAAGAAGTCAAGTTCACCAGAGTAGTTACCAGTTGCCAGATTATAAAATTACTCAAAGAAATTTTTAGTAGATTGGGCTACCCGATCTCAATTACTGTAGATAACGGTAAGCAGTTTGTTAGCGAAGAGTTTCGTACATTTTGTGAAGAATGCAACATCGTGACTCATAACACAGTGCCATATTGGCCGCAAATGAATGGAGAAGTCGAGAGACAAAACAGAGATATAATGAAACGTCTGAAAATCAGTCATCTTGAAAAAAAGGACTTGAAGGAAAACTTGATGGAGTATCTATTAATGTACAATAGCACGCCTCATACAACTACAGGCAAGTCACCATCAGAACTGTTCTTTAGGCGACAGAACAGAGACAAGATCCCATCAATTGATAGATTGGAAAATACTGATATAGACCTTGACGTTCGTGATCGAGACAAAATTCAAAAGGAAAAGGGAAGAGAGTATGGAGATAGAAGAAGAGGGGCTAGTGAATCGAATTTAACAGAAGGAGATAAAGTGTATGTCAAAAATATGGATAAAGCTAATAAACTCAGTTCAAACTATAACCCAGTACCACACACTGTGCAGAGTGCCCGCCGAGGTGATGTCACAGTAAAGAATGATTTAACAGGACAAGTGTTAAGAAGGAATGTGGTTCACCTGAAAAGAGTAGAAGGGAAATGGCAGACCGTACAGGGAGATGATCAGGAAGAGAACATGGAGGAAGAAAGAAATGATACTGATATATTATATGATGATATTACTACCAAGTAAATCAGGCTGTGATTTATTGTGCCATTTACTTAACTTACTTAAATCTTAGTATTGCCTATTTAAATGTCAATTCTGTTCCTTTTATTTTAATGACTCAAGTACGTAGAGATCTAAATTAATTAGTTACATAATTGTAGTGTTACCACTTCCTCAGTGATGGAACTGAAGACTGATAGTATTACAGAAATATTCAAAATATAATGTTGATTGGTTTATACTTTGTTTGTTGTTATTTATCTTATTTAACATCAAGGGAGGGATGTAGTGTATGCGAGTAGCTCAAACAGCATACATACGCTATCTCGTGTGTCCCTGTATTGGCGGAAAAGATAACTGTCACTGTCATTGTCACGAGAGCGAAGGCGCGAGTGTCATTATATGAGAGTGGAGTTATTTTCCAATACGTGGGCATCGCCGAGCCAGTGTTTGGTAAATATCAGCAGAGGGAGAGCATTTAACCAATCCTATATCTCGGTCTCTACAGTTCGACCGTCGTTTAAAAATCACAAATATCTCCGGGGTAAACAACCCCTACCACCGAAAAAATCGATAATCTGCCGCTCGATAGAATGGAGTTACCAGTCGCTAACGGCAAAAAGGCCGACAGGAGAATCAGTCTCGCTTCGACAGCTGTCAAAAATATCGCAAACTCGTGACATTAAAAAAGTAATCTTGCTTTATCCAGTGCATCCTTAGTAGTTTTGCAAATTTAACATTTTAGAATGGTGATCCACTAATAAATACATAGTTCGGGGTACATATTAGCCTTCGATGACATAATTTATAGAAAATATAAAAGCAGAGATGGCAGCTTCTGAAGTCGTCACGAAAAATATGTAATAAATAAACATTGGAACTGAGCTGTAGTGTTTTCTTCAATATCCAAAACCAATTAGGTAATATTTTCAACGAGATAAATCAGAATTTTCCATACCAGCGACCTATTAACAAGATATACTGTACGTATTCAAAAGACAGGGGATGATGTTCATGACAACGTGCTTATCAGGTAAACTTTTATATAATTACTAACCCTCATCTTTCATGGTCCTTCGATAGCCAGATATAAGTAATTTTATGGACATTTTGAGGAAATAATCATTTTTGCAAGCAGTGGAAATTCGACCGGTGGGCCACATACATGGTGGCTGGGTATCATTCTTGATTAATGGTGGTTTTACTTCACTAGGTGCATCTTTCCATTTATACATTTGATGCAGTTGGGAAATGTATTGTTTGGAAAATTGTCGCCAAAACTATTGATACAATTGTTGAAGTTGTTGAAATCTTAACAAGCGATTTGCAGGTAGATTAATAAGGTCTTGATCGGGGATAGAGGTTATGTTACGACCAATTAGAAAATGTGATGGGGTTAAGGGAACTGGATCATTAGGATCATTAGACATGTTGAATAATGGTCGCGAATTAAGTATACCTTTAATCTGTATAATGAGAGTATTGAGCTCTTCAAACGTAACGTTTTTATTTATTAAAACTCTTTTTAAGTGATGCTTCGTCATTTTAACTGCTGACTCCCATAGTCCTCCGTGATTTGGAGTATACGGGGGAATAAATACCCACTTAATGTTAAAATTATTAATTAACTCGCTATTAATACTATTATAATTTTTGTAAGAAAACTGCCCAAGCTCTTGTAACTTATTATTTGCTCCGATAAACGTACTACCATTATCAGAGTAAATTACGGACGGAACACCTCTTCGTGAGCTGAACCTTCTAAAACATGCCAGAAAATTGTCTGTTGTGAGATCAGAAACAATTTCAAGATGAACTGCTTTTGTACAGAAACAGACAAATACTGCTAAATAACATTTTAATAGTCGCGAGTCTCGTCCCTTTTTGTTAAGTATAAAGAAAGGGCCGGCATAATCGATGCCAGTTGTTAGGAACGGAAACTGAGGCTTAATCCGCTCAATTGGTGAATTGGACATAGGGGCTAAAAACGGAACTGGATTAAACTTGACGCATGTTAAACAATTTTTTACTACTTGTTTAGCTAAAACGCGACCTCCTATCGGCCAATAGAATTGTCTAACAGAAGATAATGATAATTGAGGACCAGGATGTAACAATTGTCGATGTTTATGTTCGAAAACTAACTTTGTAAAATGATGTTTAGAAGGTAACAAAATAGGGTGTTTGATATTGAAAGGTAGATATGTATTTTTAAGTCTTCCTCTAACTCTCATAATTCCTAAATCGTCTAAAAAGGGTGCTAATGATGAAAGTTTGTGTTTGGGAGGAAATATCTTGTGCTTACTTAAAATGTTTAACTCTTCGGAAAACGATTCTAATTGAACTTGCTGTATTAACCTTTTTAAGGAAATCTCTAATTCGGGAACCGTTAACGCTCCAACTTTTTTAGTTTTCTTGTTTTTCAAATTATGGTAAAACCGCAAGCAATACGAAGAGACCAAAGCTTTTTGATAATTAGCTTTGCTAAAATAATGGAAGGGCTGAGCAAACCTAAAGGATCATAAATGTGGGCAATTGTCGATAGAATGGAACGTTTAGTGAAAGAAGCTTGATCTGATAAGTGTTTAATTGTGTACTTTAAAGTGTCTGAGCTATTGTCCCACTGGATCCCTAAAGTTTTACTGGATTCTTGATCACCTATATTGATAATGGCATTGGAAATATCTGACTTCGCAAAATCATCCAAAAAATTTGCTGCAAAGACCTATGCTCGGGGTGTATAAGTATTTGTCTATACATTTTTGAAATATCTGCTGATACAACAAAGGTGTACAACCGGAATCTAATCAAAATGTCAAAAATGTTAGTTTGAACCTTGAGCCCTACGTATTGAATGTCATTAAGCGACCAACCTGATGTGCTTTTACAACTACCATCAAACACTGTACGAAGTTTAGTAGTGAGACTTGTAGTTTTCAACACCCCATGATGAGGTAGAAAGTTACTAAAACTTGAACTAGAATTATTTGTGACATTACTCATATGGCCGAGATCTTTATATTCATGAATAAAATCAACATATAATTTTATAAACTTGGAATCTGAAAATTTATATTCTAGTACCTTAAATTTTTACCACGAACTGACCATTTTCTGAACAATACGTGTCTTGCTCAAAAAGGGACTCACAAATAGTGTCTTCATGAGACATAAATTGATTTTTATCTTTGACTTCCTCTATTTCCCAAAATTTCTTAAGCTGTTCATCTTCTGGTAGATGAACTTTTCCATGATTACAAAGAAATTCGTCTGTTTGAATGAGCACGGAACCATTGATTATCCAACCAAATTTAGTATTTACTAAGGACGGAAGATTTTTCCCTAACTGAATTTTTCCCTCTAACAGAAGATCCCAAAAAATATTAGCGCCTATCAATAAATCGACATGTTTTGAATAATTGAATTCTGGATCAGCTAAATTAATATTATTCGGGATGTTTAGATTATCAACGTTAAAACTGTGAGAAGGAATGTTACTTGAAATATTTGGAACAACTAAACATGAAATACTCCACTGATAATCTGAAAAACGCGATGCAACGTTAATTGTACATCTTTTATTGACATTTGATTGGCTCTGCGTTATGCCTATAATAGAAAAATTAGTGCTAGTTACCGGAACTTGCAACTTTTGGCAAAAAGAGGCACTGATCAAATTCATCAGCTCCGCAATCTAAAAGGGCTCTGCATACGTGAAACTGTTTGTTTGTATCTTGTACATAACAAATTACTGTTGATAATAGTACTTGACTTTCGTTATTACCAAAATTAATGTTTACCTTAAGGTTTGAGGTAATGTCCTCTTTTGGTAATAAATTTAATGAACCTGATTGATCATTTAATAAACTAACTGGACTTGAAACTTGTGAAATTGTTTTATGTAATAGTTTATTGTGCTTATGAACTTTACATATTGGACACGGACCACTTTTACAATTATTTTTGTTGTGGCCAGACAACAAACAGTTTTCCCATAATCGTAAATTTTTAACTTCTTTAATCCTACAATCTATGGGTAACGCTATGAATTCTGAACATTTATAAATCGAATGATTTTTCCTGCAGAAATTGCAGGTATAGTTACTAGCTAGATTTATCTGAGCACTTGCTTTATGGTTGTACGGTTTATTTTGGACGCTAAAGGTCGAAACATACTATCAAAACTCAACGCGACGTGTTGTGTCGACACCCGACGCTCGCCGTGCATATAGACAACACGCCACGCGATGCTACAACACGTATCGTGTAGTGTAGTCTCTCACGGAAGACTTAAGTTTATTGACATGTGACGTGGACATGGATTCGATTCTGCATGAAGACGAGCTAGATGAAGATTTAGAAGAAGATTTTGAATACTATGATCACGATAATGAACTGAACTCATATCATATAACACTGAGTACCTCCTAACAAAAAATTTCTTGTCTTTTATCATAACCTTAAAAATGTTCTCGAAAGTTTGACGCGTGGCGTCGGGTGTTAACTAGAAACACACTGCGCTGATTCGTCGGGTGGCGTGTTCCCCCCCTCTACCGGCAACACGCTGATCCAAATCGATTGGATGTTGTGGCGTGTCGCCACGTAGCGTGTTGTCTATGTGTTTCTCACTATAATAAATATATGGAATTACACGTACTGACACGCGTCGGGTGGCGTTGCGTAGCGTCACGTTTTGGTAGTATGTTTCGACCTTAACAGTTTTATTAAATTGTGTGTCATCTAGACACTGTAAAACATCAGCTTTATTCTTTAGGAAATCAATAAACTCCGTTAAAGAAGGCAAATCATCATTAAACTTGCATTCTTTCCAATCTCGCATTGTATTTTTATCTAATTTATTGGATAATACATGAATAATTAAACTATCATACAACACGTCCTTACTGAGTCCGACTCCATCTAAAGAAGTTAAATGTTTCGATACCTCGTCTAAAATTTTGCGAAAATTAGTACAACTTTCCTTTTGAATGCCCTGTACATTTAGCAATGATTTAAAATTACTGTCTAATAAAAATTGTTTTTTATCGAAACGCTCACATAACGACTCCCAAGACTTTTTGAAAGGTTGCTCAGTGTTATCTATGCCCTTAATAAAATTAGCCGCGTAGCCTTCTAGTGAGGCTTTAAGATACTGAAACTTTTGGTTATCATTTAGTGATTTATTATTTGTAATTGTGGAATTAAAATTATTTTTAAAATTAATCCATTGATTAAACTGACCTGAAAATATCGGTAATTTTATTTTAGGCAACCACATATTCTGAAGAGGGTCGATATTACTTGAAACGGTTGACTGTGAGTTGGAAAGATCGTCACTGTTTGAATGTGCAACTGATACTCGTAAATTAGTCAAAATACTCTTTAAATATGACTGTGCTATAAAAAACCTGTTTTGAAATTCTTCTCTGTCTAAAAATGGCTTTCCAAGTCGTCGTCACTGCATTTCGACTCTAAAATTGTTTGAACTTTTTCAAATTCACTCAATAAACTTAAATGGTTATCATACCGTAACTCTATGTCGTTAAAAGACAACACATCACTTGAAGAGGCCTTAATACTTTCAATGTATTTTTCTAAAAGCGTTAATTTTTGCTTAATTGTACCTCTATTACGTTTAAGTACTTTTATTTCGCTTATTATTGCAGACTCTAACTCTAAATCTGTCATTTTTAGTTCTGATTATACACTTATTGAAAAACTAGTAAAAACTAATATAATATAATTATCGAAGTTACGCTTTAAACTTATAAACTTGTTCAATAAAATTGTACTTATTACTTGAAAATAATATACTCTTATAATCGTGTAAACTGTGAAAGCTTCAAATATACTTCTAATAGGTACGCAATATAAATATGAAAGCTCCAAATATACGCAAAAAAATCAACTTATACTTTAAATAGTATTTAAAAAGTATCTCTATTTTACAAATTGAACGGTTATTACTCGATATATATACTAGAAAATTGACTATAAAACTCTAAACTTGAAACTAAAAAAAAACCGTTAACTTGTTGAATAGAAAAGGAAAATAAAAAGGAACAATCTGACCTGATTATAAACTGTACTTGTTAATCGTCCTGCTTCGTTACTACCGCTAGATCGGTGTCTTTCTTGAATACTTGATTTGGTCTACTGGATTAGACCCAGGGGCGGTCCTAGGGCGGTGCGACCGCACCGGGCGCCGTCGTGTGGGGGGCGCCGAAAACGTCCGAACGCAACGAACAACCGGGCTAAAGTCATCTAAATACTTTTCCGTCATACTGGACTGTACTCCTGACGTAAGCCACATTGAGCAATTATCATTGACAGTCCGTTTTGTTGACACTAATGACGAAGAAGTTAAAGTGCGAGAGTGTTTCTTAGCTTACAAACCGGTGAGTGATTCCTCAGGAGAAGGCCTTACTGGCCTTTTCCTTGATAATATTGTACACGAATTTAATTTAGACATGAACGACTGTCGAGGTCAAGGCTATGACAATGGAGCCAACATGGTTGGAATAAACAAAGGTGTCCAAACCAGAATTTTGAACCAATTTCCTCGTGCGTTTTTTAACCCATGTGGCTGTCACAGCTTAAATTTAGTGATAGCAGATGCAGCTAAATCGTCTGTTTAATCGGTTTCCTTGTTTGGATTTTTTCAAAGACTTTTTGTATTATTTTCTGGATCGACAAAGAGATGGGAAGTCATATCCAAACACATAGAAGGACTATCGCTGAAAAAAGTCTGTGAAACTCGCTGGGAGAGTAGAGTTTCTAGTCTTGCTTCTGTTCGCTATAACTACTCTTCAGTTCGTGATGCGCTTTTCAATCTTCATGAAGAAACGAATGACCCAGTTGCTGCATCAGAAGCTCTGTCATTGATTCAGAACATGGAACAATTTGAATTCATTGTTACACTGGTGGCTTGGTACGATATACTGTTTCAAGTAAACATTGTAAGTAAAGCTATGCAGTCTGAAATCATGGATATATCAAACGCATCGCAATTGCTGAAAAACTGCTCGGAATTTGTGAAGCAGTACCGGGCTTATTCGTCTACCCAAATAACAGCTAAAGAAATAGCTTCTGAAGTTGGGATAGATCCTACGTTTAAAGCAGTCCGATCCCGGAAAAAAAGCGACTATTTGAGTATGAAGCTGCAGACGAAACACCTACAAATCCTGAAGAATTATTTAAAATTAATGTCTTTTACCCTATGATAGACACAATTGAAAATGCATTGGTCACCCGGTTTGGACAATTATCCAAGTTCAATGATACATGGTCTTTTTGTATGACATCAAATTTATTCCCGATAAATCTTTACTGAAAAAAGCGTGTGCAGACTTGCAAATTATGTTAACTGATGGGGAAAAATGTGATGTCACTAGTTGCGAACTGGTTGAGGAACTTTTGAGCCTGAACCCATTATTAAGTAATCTTGAAACAGCAGAGCCACTAAAAGTTCTTCAACTCATAAAGAAAAATGATTGGCAGGATATGTTTCCTAATGTGTGGACAGCCCTTCGGATTTTACTGACCATCCCAGTGACTGTAGCAAAAGGCGAACGAAGTTTCAGTAAACTGAAACTCATTAAAACGTACTTGCGCTCGACTATGTCTCAAGAAAGGTTATCGGATCTCGCCATTTTATCTATTGAAAACGATATTGCCCAAGGCTTAGATTACTCAGACTTTGTGAAAAAATTCGCTAGCGCAAAAGCAAGAAAAGTTTTTTAGCTTTTAACCCTTTTTTTAAATAAATGACTTGTTAAACATAATATATTTTTTTATTTCTAATCCAAAAAATATACTGACACGAAAAATTATTTGGTGTATCGTTACGTTGCCAGCGATCTTTTCTAGGCGAGGTGCCCCTTACCTATTAAGTACCCTACCTACCTAAAAAAGAGTTTTATTTTTTGTTAGGAGGGAAAAGGCGCCGCTATGAGATCTCGCACCACCTAAAAAATAAGCCAGGACCGCCCCTGATTAGACCGGCTTCTCTCCACCCTGTGATGGATCGATAATCTTGCCACGTGTTTACTCGAAGATTTTTATTTTAATATTTGCATCCGGGGAGATGGACCAAAATGTTTGTAATTGTTCGCTGATTCATCATATTAACATGTGTAAGGGTTTTTGTGTCAACGGTTGTCGAAATACCGAGGAGGATGTGTCATCGATAATCTATTACTTTGCTAATGAGTCAGTTCGATAGTGAATGATTCAGATGAGTTTAGTATATCGTAGCGTTAAGACGTTTTGTTGTTAAATTGTTATTTTTAAAGGGGGAATAATAAACTAAAACTAAAGAATAGTTTAATTTCTTACAATCAGAAGTGGGATCAATAATAGTGTTTTCTAATAGTGTTTTCTGCATTCAAAATATTCCGAAAACTATTTTTTTTTTTCGCGTGTGCTTTTTGTGTGCAAAATGGGAAAAAGGCGAAGACGCTCGCCAAGTAGCAGTTCAGACAGTGATTCAAGTTCGAGTTCCTCGTCCTCAGCAGACCTAAAAAGGGAGTTAAAGCGACTTAAAAAGCAAGTTACGGAACTACAACAAAATCGCTCAACCTCTAGTGTCGCATGTTCGGGAGATGAATTTTTAATCCCAATTTTCGATCCCGGTAAAGATGATCAGTTAGTGGAACGATGGGTAGAACGTGTGAACAAGTTAGCGGCTCGATTTCATTGGGATGACGATGCAATTATCCGCCTAATTTCAAGTCGTATTAGAGGGAATGCAAGGCAGTGGTATGACGAACAAGTAAAGTACGATATTACTTGGGAACAACTGCAGGAAAGTATGATGGAACAGTTGCGTAAGTGTATTCCTTTTTCTAAATTACTCGAAGATGCATCTAGTTATAAAACAATAGCTGGGCAAAGTTTGGGGGATTATTGTTTTCAGAAACTATCGAAATTACGTATGTTAAATTTGGAAATACCTAACGAATATCTCGTTGATGCCGTAATAGGGGGTATTACAGATGTGAATATTGCACGAGCGGTACGATCTGCACGCCATGTAGATCCTAATGCGCTTTATGCTTATCTAAACAGTTTAGGTAACATGCCAAACGATACCGAGAAAAATTTTGGCCAGCTGTCCAAGCCTAGTACGAGTGCCCAATCAGATGCACCAAAATTTCAATCATTTCCAAAACATAGAAGCAACAATGATTACATGAATCATTCTTTGAATAAATTTCAAAAAGCTCAAACGAATGTTTCATGTTACAATTGTGGTATTAAGGGACATTTCGCCAAGGATTGTCGCAAGCCAAAGATAGAATGTTCAAAATGTAAGAGGCTGGGACACACCAGTGATAAATGTTTTGTGGGAGAAAAAAATAAAAAGGAAATTAATTTAATTTCAGATTTTAAGAAAATCGATAATATGTATGTTCATAAGATTCAAGTAAATAATTGCAAAATAACTTGTTTAGTGGATACAGGGAGCTCTAAAACCCTTGTAAAATTGTCAATAGCAAAGAAATTTAAATGGGAACAAAATTCAATTAACGAAACTATTCTTCGTGGCTTTACGGGCACTACAGTCACTTGCAATATTTCAACACCAGTAACAGTAAAATTAATGGGAGTTTCGGCAAAAATAAACGCAATTCTTGTATTAGATGGTTACATTAATTATGATTTAATTTTGGGTAGAGATTTTCTTGATCAATCTCATGTGGTAATGATTAAACAAGAAAACCGTGTCCTATTCAGAGAGCTTCCTAAATTAAATAAAAATGTCACCCTTGTTATTGACAAAATAGAAAAAATCCGCACTGATGAGGTAAATTTTGGTGATATTAAACAAACGTATAAATCTGAATGTATTTTATTGTTAAATAAGTTTTCTGATTGCATTTCTTCTTCGATGCGAAACCTCGGTAAAACAAAAACGGTTTTTATGGAAATCAAAACTATTACGGATACCCCTGTTGTTTACCATCCATACCGTTTACCGGTAGTGGAAAAACAAATTCTTAATAAAATTATCGACGAACTTTTGCAATATAATATAATTCGAAAATCTCAATCGCCCTACGCAAGTCCTGCCTTGCTCGTAAGAAAAAAATCAGGTGAACATCGAATGGTTATTGATTATCGCCGGTTAAATGCAATTACCATAAAAAATCGTTTTCCTTTACCTCTAATTGAAGAGCAAATTGATAGATTAGGGGGTAACAAGTATTTTATTACTTTGGATTTGGCATCAGGCTATTACCAGGTACCAATGGCAGATAATTCGATTCCAAAAACAGCATTCGTTACGACGGATGGTCATTATGAATTCCTAAGGATGCCATTCGGGCTAAGTAATGCACCTGCTGTTTTCCAACAGTTAATCAATACTGTCTTAGGGCCACTCAAAAATTCCATAGCTTTTCCTTATATCGATGATATAATTATACCCTCCACATCCATTCAAGAGGGCTTAGCTCGATTACATCAAGTTCTGACCAAGTTGAAGGAACATAACCTTACCCTTAAATTAAGCAAATGTTCGTTTTTCAAGACAGAAGTTGAGTATTTAGGAAGAATAATCAGTTCTGATGGGGTTAAACCTGGCCAAAATAAAATTCAAGCTGTCGTTAAAATGCCTCGCCCTATTAACGTAAAACAGGTTAGGCAATTCCTGGGGCTTGCGGGGTACTTTAGAAAATTTATTCGTAATTACGCGATTATAGTAGAACCACTAACACGGTTAACACGTAAGAATACTGTATTGTCATGGTGCAACCCTCAGGAAGACGCCTTTCAAAAAGTTAAGACATTATTGACTAACGACCCTATATTGTCCATTTTCGACCCCTCTCTAACTACAGAATTGCATACTGACGCCAGTTCATTAGGGGTAGGTGCTATGCTTGTACAGTTGGACAAAACCGGCAGACCGCATGTTGTCTCTTATTTTAGTAAACAAACTACTGTAGACCAAAGATGTTATCACTCATATGAGTTAGAAACAATGGCTGTTGTTTTGGCTTTAAGAGATTTTCGTGTGTACTTGTTAGGTTTAAAGTTTAAAGTAATAACCGACTGTAATGCCCTCATAACGGCATTGTCAAAAAGGGATCTTTTACCAAGAATTGGTAGATGGTGGTTGGAAATACAGGAATACACTTTCGAGATAGAATATCGTGCTGGATCGAAAATGACCCATGTAGATGCTCTTAGCCGAAACCCAATCGAAACATTACAAATTGAAGTATTTCACGTGGATGTAACTGAAAGTGAATGGATTGTTGCTGCTCAGGAAGATGATGATCAGTTGCGACGAATTAAGGAGATACTTGCTAAGGGAGTTAAAAATAATGAAACAAAGCATTATTTCAAAGAATTTAAACTGAAACAAAATAAGGTTTATAAAAGATTACATGACGGAACCGAAGTATGGGTAGTTCCAAAAGCTGCCCGAATGCAAATATGTAGATTATGTCACGACGATGCTGGTCACCAGGGTGTTGAAAAAACGCTTAAACGTATGGGTTCCAGTTATTGGTTTTCCAAGATGAAAAAGTTTGTCACAAAGTACATAAAAGCATGTTTAAATTGTGCTTATTATAAGAAAAGCGGTAATAACAACCAAGGAAAACTTAATCCGATAGAGAAAATTCCTGTACCATTTCATACAGTCCATATCGATCATCTGGGACCATTTGTGACGAGTAAAAAGAAGAATAAATATCTTTTCGTTTTGGTAGATGCTTTTACCAAGTTTTGTATAATCGAACCCGTTAGATCTCAAAAGGAAAAGTACGTAGTAAAAATAATAACTGATTTGATACATTTATTCGGACTCCCAACTAGAATAATTAGTGACAGAGGGTCTGCCTTTACGTCAAATTCCCTCCAAACATTTTGTACAACTTATGGAATTAAACATATTTTGAATGCAGTAGCCACACCACGTGCTAACGGACAATGCGAAAGGTATAATAAGACCATACTTAGTGCTCTAGCTACAACAGCAGCAGGAAAAGAACCGGAGTCATGGGATATTTACGTTAAACAAATTCAAAGTGCGATTAACACTAGCTACAATAAAGGAATAAATGCAACACCAATGGAGGCACTTATTGGATGTAATACCCAGCATGCGGCACAAGGGTGGATTTTGACCGAGCTAAATAATCAAATCCATCGCATGGATATTAAAGATTTAAGAAATAAGATTGCTACCCATATTACGAATGATCAAATCAAACAAAAAGAGCGATACGATAAAAAACGACGCGAAGCCACAAAGTATTGTAAAGGTGACAGTGATGGTGGAAATAACGAGCGAGCAAGCTACTGGTTCAAGTAGGAAGTTGTTTCCAAAATACAAAGGACCATTTAAAATCAGTAAGGTATTGGTTAATGATAGATACGAAGTGGAGGATTTGAGAGAAGGGTCTAAAAGGAAGCAATTACGTTCAGTAGCAGCAGCAGATCACCTTAAACGATGGGTGACTTTCCAAAACAGTAACAAGTAAGTAAAGATACGTAACGAAGGAGATCAAAGGATCTCTGACTATAACAAGTAAAGACACGAGATCAACGGATCTCTAACAAAACGTGAGGTCGACGGATCTCAGGCCAACGGGCCTAAGGAAACCAAAGTGGTTTCAGAGATCAACGGATCTCTAACAAAACGTAAGATCGACGGATCTCAGGCCAACGGGTCTAAAAGAACTAAAGAAACTTTAGGGATCAACGGATCCCGGCATAAAATATATGTGAGAGCATTAATAACATTTTTTGTTGCAGATGATCAAAGCCTGAGGACAGGCAAGTTAACAGGATGGCCGAGTGTAAGGGTTTTTGTGTCAACGGTTGTCGAAATACCGAGGAGGATGTGTCATCGATAATTTATTACTTTGCTAATGAGTCAGTTCGATAGTGAATGATTCAGATGAGTTTAGTGTATCGTAGCGTTAAGACGTTTTGTTGTTAAATTGTTATTTTTAAAGGGGGAATAATAAACTAAAACTAAAGAATAATTTAATTTCTTACACATGAGAAGTTAAAACACTGTTAAAAACTTGAAATGTGGACTGTATTACTATTATAACGTACATATACACGTTGCGTAAATATTACAATAACATAAGGTACATTGTCTCTAAGTACTGAATGGATACTAACTCCAGAGATAACATACTTACTCGATACTACTATAAGGGGTGGCGTGCTACTAAAAATAAACGAATTGTTTTTTGCAATTCTCTGCGTTGCCACGTACTAAATGTTTTTACATAATAAGTAACATAAAATATTAACAACCGATTTAGGTTTTAAACGTGAAATATGTTAAAAATTTATCGTATCAAGTACCTGACTAGGAAATCTTGATTTTGTATTATCTGCTATGGTAAAAAAATAACGTTATATCTTTTCAATTGAACATTTTATAACATTTTGATTTTCAAGGGATCTGTTTAGATCAAAATAAACTTTTAGCAGGCTTTATCTTATGACGGTGTCCTGCTTAGGATACTCAGATTATTTGAATAAGTTAATTGTATTTGATCATATCTGTTTGGTTTTTTTTATTTCAGCGTATGCATTTATTTATCTATACATTTGATTTTTATATCATTGGTTGAAAACAAATCAATTAATGACTATCTGAATGATTCAACTTTTTTTTTATAATAAGCCTCCAAATAAACTATTTATCAATTTTTAACTTTAATGGAACAATGGAAGCTTTAAAGAAAAAGCAAAAGACATTCAAAAGCAAAATCACTAGAATCAACAATTGGTATGAAACCAACAAAAAATGCAACGATGCATATAATTTCAAGAAAAACTTAATGAATTATAATCTACTATATCTTTGTATAATGATGTGATTGAGGCAATGGTGGACCTAGATGAGTCTGTAGACGGTCAATGGATTTGCAGACTATGAAAATGAAACATTGGATTTAAAAAATTTGTTAATAAAATCCATAGATTTGTCTACCACAGTCAAAGTATCGCCAGATGCCGTACAATCATCTCAAGATATTCATGTAAAGCTCCCTAATATTCATCTTCCTACTTTTTCAGGAAATTGTATTGAATATCCGTCCTTTATTGATTTGTTTACAGCTTGGATTATTAACAATTCGAAGTTGGCATCTAGGTCAGAAAAATTTTTCTACCTGAAAGCTTACTTAAAGGGCGAGCCCCTAAAGTTGATTGAGACGCTGCCAGTTACAGATGATAATTTCACTATTGCCCTGGATATATTAAAGAATCGTTGCAGTACCTAATAAAAAACAACAGGTGCGATCGCATTATCAATAGTTGCTGGCAACGCCTTCTATTTTAAAAGGTACTCCTTAAAATTTGAGACAGTTTTATGCAGATTCAAAAGCTACCATCGATGCTCTTAAAAATGTAAAAGTTACGAAGGAGCAAATGTTCGAGTCGGTGGTCGTTCATCTGCTTGAACAAAAGCTTGACTACAATAGCCGCAAGGCTTTCGAAGAGCAGGTTCAATCAGGTGAACTATCAACTACTGAAGAACTGTTTGCCTTCATTAATAAACGTTGTGTTATACTGGAAAATTTAAATCAGGATCTTCTTTCCAACAGTAAATCTATTTCGCGTTCCAATAATTCAAGAACATCGACTCCAAAAATTCACACTCCGAATCAAGTAACTTTATTCTCCAATTCTTCCGAGAATAGTACTCATCTTAACTCGCCTAGCGCTTCTCACTCTCAAAATCTATCTCAAACTTTTTCCGCTCGTCAACATAGCAACTCATCTAATTCACGGCACCAAAATTGTGGGCTGTGATGTCTGTTGCCCGTCCATATGACACACACACAAAAAAAGAAGAAGATCTTTATGTTTTATGTAATAAAAAATTCTAACCCTGATTTATGTTAGAAACCACATGTGACGTTAATAGAGAGTTTGCGGTAAGGTATTTTACGTTATAAAAATTTCCGTTATAATATATAACGTAAAAATGTAGTAAAAATTATACCGTATAAAGCTTATTTGTACGATATTTTAAAAAATAACGTTAACCAATCAGATATTAATGCTTATAATTTACTTCCATGGAACAACAAATTTACATTGTAAATTGTTGTATCATGCATGTTTATCATTAGTTTCAATCCTGTTAGGTATTTGCAAAACTTTATCGAATTCAATAATGTCTTGTTTTCTAAAACGAAACAAGAAACTAAAATACTATGACTTTCAGGTAGTAAGGGTTTGTACAATATATTTCATGTAGAATAAAGTCTTTTATTTCTTTCTTCGACTACTTTCTGTAAAGCAGTAAATAGAAGGAATTATTTTTATTAATTTTGTTAATTATTTTTAGCGGTCTTTTTTAAACTTGCACTAGTGACATATCATATGTCATCTGTAACTTTGATTTTTAAGGTACGATAACCGCAAGCTATGTTTACAAATTTTACGATACACTACAGTATAACGTAAAATAAGAGTCTAACGTTTCTAATTTGGTAAGACTGCCTGAATTTAGTGAAAAATCTGGGTATTTTTAAATTACAAGAATGTAGAGTAGATGGCGATAGTGGTTTCAAATTAGTATTTTTATTATAAATTTGAATATTTTTAGAGCTTGTTGACTTTCTTTGTCTTAGACAGAGATGAAAATATGAATTTTGCTTCGTAAATCTTTGAATATTTTCACGACATACACAAACATTTGACCTTGAGACCATAAACAGATGAAAATACCTGTATAATTTTTATAATTTCCTATTTGGATATATTTTGGAAGTTAGTTGTGTTTCATAGGCGTAACAAATTAATTGTTTTTAGGATTTAAAATAAAAAAAATAAAATAAGATTTCGGCATACCTAACAAATAATTAATAAATGAAATTTATTGTACTAAGCAGAGTTGGGTCGGGTACTGAAAAAAAGTATCCGGATACCGGATACTCAAAATGTATCCGGATACATTTAAAAATTTATTCCGATACAAGTATCCGGATACTTCCTAGGATACTTTTTTAAAAAGGAAGTGAAGTATTACGCACAAGTGAAGTTTAGCACGAGCCGCGTAGTGGCGAGTGCGGAAACGTAACGAGTGCAAGAAATACACTTTCCAACGCGTTGTGTACACGATTTTTCCTACGACCCCAATATTTCTTATTATAATAAATATTTTAAATTTATTTATAAAATTTATTTTAATTGTTTAGTCATGTTAAAAATTAGGATTTAAACGAGTTTATATATTGCATGGAAATATAATTAATTAAAATCAAATAACCACACCTTTCTCAGGAATTCACATCAAAATTCTTATTAGCTAAATGACATTTTAATTTTTTTGTGGGCTCTATAAAAATTAAAAGTAAAATGGTCAGTCGGTGAAATTAATTGAAAAGTAATATAATAATAATATACACAAAGATAATTGTGAACAGAAACACAAACATAACTTCAAAAATCCACATTCGACACATGCACGGAACATAAACACAATATAAAAAAAAGAATAAACTGTTCTTTCTAAAAGTGTTTTTATAAAAATAATAATACTTACTGAATAAAACTATGTTTATTTTTTAAAAATTTAAAAACCTATAAGAAACTTTTTTCTTTATTCTTACTTTATACAGAAAAATTTGTATTGGCAATTACAATACAATATTTGACACAAGGAAGATTTAAAAAAAAATTAAATGGTCCTTGCTTTGACATTTATGTGTTTTTACTATTGATAAATTTGGCGTAAATGTCACAGATCATCATATTTTTTTACTTTTCAATACGTGTATTGATATTTACTTTTCAATACGTGTATTGATATCAGCTACTTTCTTAAGTACAAATAAGTGTGCAAAGTAGCACTTTCATATGTGGTAGTAGGAAAAATACATTTACTGATGAGCTACCGAAAAACTTTTTCGTGTCACTGCCTGAGCTTTTGATATTGAATTTGGCCAGCGTCGGACCAGCCGAGTTTTCAAACTTTTTAGGGGGTGTACTTATTTGTACTTGTAGGTACTCTAAAATAATAATATAAATATTAGGATTAATGTCCTTTATTATAATCCGAAAAAGAATTTCTTCTAATAATTATAAATACAGGGTACAAAGGGGTTCTTGAAAAGAGAGATATAGAAAATATAAAAAATAAATAACGTACTTATGAAACTTTATAACTGATTTATAGGTAAAAACAAAGCTCCATTAGAATATAATAATATAGGTATCATAACGGTGATCAGCACAAAAAATGGGATTTAACATATTAGACACATCTGAATTAAAGAAAGGGCAGTGTTGTGCCTACGTTAGGTGCATTATAGGAGGGCAATAAATAATATTTAAAAGTATCCGAATATCAAAAACAGTATCCGGATACCGGATACTTTAAAATTTGGTCACGGATACGGATACCGGGTACAAAATTTAAAAAATATCTGGATACAGCTTTCGGATACATAAAAAGTAGCTGGATATTGTATCCGTATACTACCCAGCTCTGGTACTAACCCTTACTAATTAAGGTATTTATTAGAATAAATATATTAAACATAATAAAAACATATTACGGTTTCTGAATATACACACATCAACATGGTCTAAAGAAAAATTGAAATAAAGTGGAAAGTATGTAATTATACCTTTTTTAAAATTGAGATTGAAATGTATTGGCAACAATGCAAAATTAAACGAGGTTAGTTTGATCAGAGGATATTTTATTTACTTTCTGATGGATGTATTATTTGAAGGTGTTGAAGTAGATGTAAATTTTTAGAATATATTTTGTGGGGAAAAATTTAAATACTTTTCCAAAACGTTTGATGATTATTGCAAAAGTGTTACTATAATGTTTGTAAACATTAACAGGTTAGTCTGTCTTCAATATGACTTCAAGTAAGTACCTTGCTAATTATTTACTGCCTAAATAAATAAATATCATTTATTTTTTAGAGTATTCGACATTCCTAAATTACCACCCAGATCCATGATTTAATGAAAAATGGAGTACAAAGTAAAGCACACCCTACAATAAAGCTTACCTATAGTTTATTTTTATTTTGAGAATGTGGTGCAAGAAAAAAATATTTCCATGTTTTCAATAACCTACGATAATAACTAACCAATCTAGTATCTATAGAAATACACTTTGTGCACCTGTTTTTAAGATACCTAAAAAAGTGGGATAAGCTGACTATCAGCGATTGGCCAACAATACTCTTGCAAGTACTAAACACTCGACTAAACATAATTGTTAATATTATGGGTATATCTTAATAAAACTAATTGTATCATTAAATTATGGCTATTAATTATATTTCAAAAATGTCAACCCCATACTTTGTGCAATCAATTGAAATTAAAATGTATCCAATAGGATTGTAATAATTTTTTTACTGGTATCTTTCACACAAATGAAAAAAATCTTTATTTTATAAAGATCCATATTTTATTTACATTTGAAAGCACTCTCCATATAGTATTTAGAAGTGATAAGGGGTAAGTTTTAATTTGTTTATTTTCTGGTTTAATTTTTTTACAATTAATAGGTAGGTATTATTTATTTTATTATCTATGATTGAGATCTAAATATCAAATTTAGTTTTAAAAGGTGTATTGATATTTTTTGCATATTAGATATATGAATTTTCTTCTTTTTGAGTACCTACCTATACCTTTTTGAGTTCATACAAGAGGCTTTACTAGGGCATCTCAGAGAAGTGTTAATGCTACTCGTCCTTTGAGCCATCCTTTGTCTACTTTAAATACTAGGATAGACCAGGAAGAATATTAGTATCTTTTTCTAAATCAAAACTATTTGATTAATTTTTGAGTATTTTATTAGGTGGAGTATGGTAAACAAAATATTTCTACAAGATTCAATAGGTTACTACTTTTCTAAAGTATTTCAAAAATGTCCTAAAAATGCTATTTTTAGCAATATTTATACTTTTTCTGGTAACCATATATGTTATTTCATCTATGATTAGATAATTAAATTGTTGGAGAAATAAATCCATGGTTTTTAAAATGCACCTACGCTACTGTTTCCTTAAAAACTTTGGACCTCAAGTAACTGCCTACATTGGTTGTATTCATTTGATAGTAAGAAGACTGACAAAATTTGTAAGTGAGTTAGCAAAGTTATGAAAAATTTTATATTTTATTTTTAATCTTTTATTTTATAGAACTGTTTCCTCAAAAACTTTGGACCTCAAGTAACTGCCTACGCAGGTCTTATTTGTTTGATAGTAAGAAGACTGACAAAATTTGTAAGTGAGTTAGTAAAGTTATGAATAATTTTATATTTTATTTTATAGAACTGTTTCCTCAAAAACTTTGGACCTCAAGTAACTGCCTATGCAGGTTTTATTCTATTTATAATAAATAATTAATAATTTTTTATTTTAATTCTAATCTTTTATTTTTTAGAACTCTTTCTTCAAAAACATTGAATCTGGACCCTTATAGGCTACATCAATGCTGCAGCTACTATGTGTTTTAAAATACAAATGTTTATTTTAGGGTTCAATTACATTCTAAACATTACTAAATAACATCTGCATATTAATAGTAAATAACAAGTAAATGTTTTATGTTTTTCTTTTTTACCATATTATGGATAGATATGAACTGCGTTCTCACATGAATATGGAACCCTTTGGTCTGTTTTATCATTTACCAACAAACTTTCAATGGTAAAGGGGATATGTACCCTTTGTAAGTATAAGTTTGAAAAACCAATTATATTTTGCAAACTTTTTGTTTTGTTTTGAGGATATGCTGAATGTAAAGATGATATAACAGATAACAGAAGTATCCAGCATCCAACCCAAATTTGTAAAACTGTTTTAATAAAAATTTTACATATTTGACTGTAAATTTTAATTCTTCACATTGTCTAAAGAGAAATCTATTATATTTATACATTTTGAACATGTAAATAAATATTGTAGAAACCCTTACTTTGTGGACATTATTATCCTGCCTATTTAGAAAAATAGTTTAACACTTAGCTGTTAATATTTACATATGTGGTTTTAATTTATAAATGTAAATCCCTTAGGTTGGGTTTATGTTATTTAACAAATAAAGATATAAGATAATGATTAGGTAACTTAAAGATGAAAAAAAGTAGAAAGAAAAATCAGGTCTCTCAAAACTCACATTTTTACCATTCGACTAAAATAAGACAATTGTATTTAAGTAAAAAGTAATTTAGGAAATAACAACGGTTCATAACACTAAATTCCATCAACAATAACACTGCTCATATCAGTTGGATAATGCTATAAACGATGTAAAAACCAACGCAAATTGTGAAAATATACTTTGAAGTTAATTTTTTTTAACTTCTGGTAACTTATAAACGAATATTAATGTAGACAATTATATATTTAAAAGCAAAACACTAAAATTAAAATATTTTGACGTTATAAACGAGAGATAAGGTTAGGTTGGTTATGTTAAGTGAAGTTTGGATTTGGAGAATTAGAATCGACATACGTCTTTGAAAAAAGCGCCACCAAAACTGTTGAACTAAATTGACAGATTACTGCAATATTCAAATTTTGCAACAAATTTCAAAAAATATACCTTTCTTTAACTTCATATTTTGCTAGTCGCATTTTCTATGCTTTCTTTAGGAGTTAAGCTTCTGGCGTTAAAATTCGTGATCACAAATTGTCAAACTTTTTCAAAACATACCATCACTTAAACGCCAATATTTCTTTTATTACAATATAAAACTCAACTAAAAAACCTTATCTCCTAGAGAAAGGTCTAGGCTACATCCTGTTAAAATTTGAACACGTAATTTTAAGGAGTTCTTTAGATTTGTTGTTTACAAAATGATTGAAATTTTGGGTACAATTCAGGCTTGCCACCCGTTTTCAGCTGTCACATTTTTGACGCCCCTCTTAATGTCCAATACATTACAAATGGCGACGAGGTAAAAGAAGTTAAGCTATTCTAAAGATCCAGAAAGATTAAATTCCAAGGCGGGATAATGGAAAATACGCAAGGCGCGGTTTCACAAACAGTCTTTCGAGGCACAATAGGATCAATTGCAGAATATAAAATAGGTGACGATTGGAACACATGGGAAGAAAGACTGGACCAATATTTTTCTGCAAACTATGTTGAGAATTCTAAAAAAGTACCTGTACTGTTAACCCTAATTGGTGAACAAGCTTATAAAATATTAAGAGATGTCTGTGACCCGGTTTTACCTAAAGATAAAAGCTATCAAGAACTTTCTACAATCCTTAAGAGGCAATTTTCGAAGAGAATATCAGTGTTTAAAGAAAGAATCGAATTTTATGAGCTAAAACAAAGTGAATATGAGACAATTCGACAATGGTATGTGAGAATTAAAAATAAAGCCACTGACTGCAGGTTTGGTAACCTTCTAAATGATTGTTTAAAAGACAAGTTTATTTCGGGGCTAAGCAAAGGCCCTATCTTGGATCGACTATGTGAAGAAGAGCACACTAAAACAATTGATGAGTTATTGGAAGTAGCTTTAAAAAAAGAAGCATCCGTAGGATCGGTACAAGCACCAGCCACAGTAAACAAGTTGCAGATCAGCCATTTCACTCAGCAACAAAAGGAAAATAAGAAAACCAAAGAGGGGAAACCACTTCCAGGAGGAAACGTGAGTGCAAAACTTTGTAGAAGCTGTGGTAAAGGTAATCATAATTTTTCTAGATGTCAGTATAGACAATATACTTGCAAAATATGTAAAGAAATAGGTCATTTGGCTAGGGTTTGTTCGGTTAAAACAAATTTTGTGGAGGTAGATAATAATGAGTACGAAGGTAGTATAGATGCTGACACTACAGTCTTTATTGATATGTTTTATATGTCTGACAAACATTATGTAAACCCTATTAAAGTAAATGTTAGCATAAACAATAAGCCAGTAACAATGGAATTAGATTCAGGTGCGGCTTTATCTGTACTGCCTGAGGAACTGTATAAAGAATTTTTTCATGATTGTATTTTACACCCAACTTCTGTTAGGTTCAAGTCATATGATGGGAATTTTATCACTCCTAAAGGGGAAATTTTTGTACGAATAGTATATAACCAAAATGTCAAGGAAAACTGTAAACTGATAATTGTAAAAAATGGTTCGACACCACTGTTTGGTAGAGATCTTTTTAAACTTTTCAATATTAAGATAACATCACAGGGGGTAAGTGACTTTCAGCTCAATATGGTAAATGGTAGTGTAACAGTTGATAGGGATCTGCAAGATTTATTAGATAGGTATAAAGACTTGTTCAAAGATGAATTAGGGTGTTATAAGCACGAAAGTATTAGTCTAAGGGTACTTCCAGGAACAAAACCTGTATTTTGTAAACCTCGTCCTGTTCCTTTTGCTTTTAAAAAAATTATAGATGCAGAGTTAGAGGAGTTGGAGAGGCGAGGTGTTATTTCGTTAGTGGAAAATTCGGAGTGGGGCACCCCGTTGGTACCAGTAGTGAAGGAAAATGGTAAAATTAGGTTATGCGCTGACTACAAGACAACGGTCAACAAATATCTAGAAGACACCAAGTATCCCCTACCCAGAATTGAAGGTTTGTTTGCAGCTCTCCAGGGGGGAGAACATTTTACCAAACTTGACTTTTCAGTAGCCTATAATCAATTGAAGCTTACAGAAGACACTCAAAAATTACTGGCTTGGAGCACCCATAAAGGTATTTACAGGGTAAATCGTTTACCTTATGGGACCAAGCCAGCCTGTGCCATCTTTCAAAAAGTGGTTGAAAAGGTGCTGCTAGGTGCAGCGGGCACTATAAATTTTCTTGACGATATTGTAGTCACCGGGAAAAACCCAGGAGAGCATTTAAAAAATTTAGCGGAGGTTTTAGATCGATTAAAGGGGGCAGGTTTTCGTTTGAATTTAAATAAATGCACATTTTTCCAGTCTAAAATAAGGTATTTAGGGCATATAATTGACAAGGAAGGTTTGCATAAGGATCCAGAGAAGGTTAAGGCAATAACCGAAGTTTCGAGACCTACAAATGTGACGAAGTTAAAGGGTCTTTTAGGCATGATCAACTATTATGGCAAATTAGTCCCAGATTTATCTACAATTTTGAATCCACTTTACAGACTATTAAGGGGCGATGCTAAATACACATGGTCGCCGGAGTGTGAAAGTTCTTTTGTAAAGGCTAAGCAGGCTATTTCGGCAGAGCAAAGTTTGGCTTATTTTGATCCCCAGTTGCCCTTAAAGCTGGTTTGTGATGCTTCCGGTGTTGGAATAGGGGCTGTTTTACTTCACATATATCCCGATGGTACCGAAAAACCAATTAGTTTTGCATCACACGTTTTAAACCAGGCAGAAAAAAACTATTCTGTCATTCATAAGGAAGCACTTGCTATTTTTTGGGGTGAAAATAAATATTACCAATACTTGATGGGAAATAAGTTTTTGTTGTGTTCAGATCATAAACCGTTGTTGGCTTTGTTTGGCGAAAATAAAGGAGTTCCCCAGATGGCGGCAGGTCGACTTCAAAGGTGGGCATTCTTTCTTAGTGGGTTTGATTACAAATTGCAGTACATAAATGGGAAAAATAATGGAGCCGATGGGTTGTCTCGTTTTTCAATAAATGTCCCTAGTACAAACACTATTAGAGAAGATGATTACTTTCATTTCTTAGTGGCAGACCAGTTCCCAATTTATGCAGAGGACCTCAGGAAGCAGACTAGAACAGATCCTCTTTTAAGTAAGGTTTATTTGCATGTGCGAGATGGATGGCCCGAGGTAGTTGCAGAGGAGCTTAAGTCATACCATCGTAGACTAGGGGAGCTAAGTATAGAAACGGGATTGATTATGTGGGGTTATAGAGTCGTAGTTCCAGGGAAATTCAGAAAACAACTGTTGGAGGAAGTCCATGGGGCTCATAACGGTGTAGTAAGGATGAAAGCACTAGCAAGGCAGTATTTTTGGTGGCCAAACTTGGATAGGGACATTGAGGACTTTGTAAAAAATTGTGATGCATGTATGTCGAGTTCTGCTGCACCCAGAAAGGCATCAAATTTCCCGAAGAGTGCACATAGATTTTTTGGGACCTATTAAAAATGAAGTTTATTTGATAATTGTAGATTCCCATTCTAAATGGCCAGAGTTGTACAAAATGAATAAAATGGACACTTCACATACCTTAGAAAAATTAAGAGAGTGTTTTGCACGTTTTGGACTACCAAACACACTGGTTTCGGACAATGGCCCTCAGTTGGTTAGTAACGAATTTGAAGAATTCTGTATGAAAAATGGTATCAAGCATATAAGGTCACCTCCATATCACCCATCCACTAATGGAGCGGCAGAAAATGGAGTTAAATCCTTCAAGAATGCTTTAAGCAAGTTACTTTATGAAAATAAAAATAATAGCGAAAGTTTAGAATTGCTTGTAAATAAATATTTATTCTCATATAGGAATACTCCACATTGTTTGACGGGAGAAACACCTTCAAAATTGATATTTTCGCGTAAAATTAAAACCAGACTTGATTTTCTAACCCGCCCAGTTGCAGAGAAAAACATACAGAGGCAGATTGAACACCATCATGGAAATAGAAATATAAATTTAGAGGTAGGGGAGTTGGTTTATGTAAGAGACTATAGAAATGCAAATAAACCCGGATGGACCAAGGCAGTCATAGAGGAAAAAAGGGGTTGTCAAAATTATAAATGCAGTATTTTGGAAGATTGCAGGCTAAAGTGGTTGAGACATGTTGATCAAATAATTAAATTAGGAGGATTTTATGAGGACAAAGACGAGTGTAGGGAAAGGGAAATAGGATTTTCAGATAATAAGGGGTGGCAAGGCGATTCCGAAGTATCTAAACATAATTATAGACACACCATTGATGATATTGAGCAGAGTGTCGCTGACTGTACAATGTTAGATCATAAAAATGTACCCGTTTCCAGCACGTATAAAATTGTAGAAAGGTCAGAGGAAGGGAGACAGACTGAACAACAACGACGGTGTCTGGTAGACCCCGATGACACATTAAACCTCCTGATCGTTTAAATTTGTAATTTAATTTTTTGAGCTTAAGGGTGAGAGTTGTGATGTCTGTTGCCCGTCCATATGACACACACACAAAAAAAGAAGAAGATCTTTATGTTTTATGTAATAAAAAATTCTAACCCTGATTTATGTTAGAAACCACATGTGACGTTAATATTAAATAAAGAAGTTAATTTATAAAGAATGTTATTTAATGTCCAATACATTACATGGGCATTGTTCAGCCAATGGTCATCGCATTTAAAATTGTCCCCAATTTATCAACCGATCAATCCCAGATAGACGAAACTTTGTCAACAATTCTCGCAGGTGTTTTAATTGCCTAGGAATTCACCATAACACTTCAGAGTGTTTATCGTGTAACACATGCTCAGTAAGTAAAAGCAAACATCACACTCTTCTTCACCTCCCCAGTCCAAATCACATACCATCTGGCAATACTCACCCTAGCTCTAATTCTAGTGCTCAAGGTCAATCGAATCAGGCACAATCGCAAATCTCATCGATGTCTGCCCTTAATAGCACAGCAGCCCACATACTGTTAGCCATCGCTAAAGTATGTATTCAATCTCTAAATGGCCCCCCTATTGTAGCAAGAGCGTTGCTAGACTCTGGGAGCCAAAGCTCATTATTACCAAAAAACTAGCCGACGCAACAGCTCTCCAAGGACTGCCGTCCAACCTGCAGGTGTCAGGAATTCTAAATAACAAAAATGCCATAAACGAAACCCTTAACATATCTTTTGCCTCTCAGTTCAAACCGTATCACAGCTTTTCAACAGCATGCGCTGTTGTGCCAATCATCACTTCCCAGTTACCCCAACTTCCAATTGATGCAACTCGACTAAGTATACCAACATAGATTGGCCGATGTGGAATTTCACACTCCAGGAGACATAGACTTGCTCCTAGGAGCTGACTTGTACTATGACCTATTACAACCTGGCCTACATTCGTTAGACAAAGGTTTCCCTTTCTTAGTCAATACCAAACTGGGCTGGATCCTGTCTGGAACAGTCCCACCCCAATGTTTAAGCAATCAATCAATATGTAACCACTTTCTTATATCTTGTCATTCAACTATGCCTCATGGTGATGAGGAACTTAACAAAACTCTGGAGAGATTCATGGAACAAGAATCATGTAATTTTCCTCCTATCATGTCGGACCAAGACAAATTCGCGGAACAAATTTTTAAAGAAACGACTGTCATTCTTCCTGATGGAAGATATCAGGTACCTAGATTTCCAACTCATAAGGACGCTCAAAAAGAATTGGGTGATTCCTTCAATCAAGCTCGGTATCGATTTGTATATTTAGAGAACAAATTACACAGATCCCCTATGTTGCGGAATGAATATAAGGCTGTGCTAAATGAATATATTCAACTAGAGCATGATAAAATTGTCCCCTTAACCCTTCAAAATTCTTACTCAGAAAACAAGTATTTTGTGCCCCACTGATGTGTGGTGCGCGAACAAAGTGTCAGTACAAAAATGCGAGTCGTATTTGACTTTTCAGCGAAAACCTCATCTTCCGTATCCTTGAATGATATTTCACTCAGAGAATTTGACTTTGTTCCAAAAGTGGGTGGATATATGCCAGAATAAAAGATTGTCTGAAGATGGTGTAACAAACCAAAAAATTTATAAGAATTTTAGGAAGTGTCACTGCCATTTTACTGAAGATGATTTCATTGGTAAAAAACTTACACTGCTGTTCCACATATAAATGTTACTGCAAAAATTCCAGGTAGGTAATTTTTACATTACTTTCCTAATAATATATTGTCAACTTACTATTTCTTCATGATATTGGTTTTTTTCTTCCTGAATTTTTTTTGCTTTTTCCTTAGAACAACATCAATAGCTTCAAATTCTGAGGTAGCTCCTATTGAAGATATAGGAGAATATGATCAGCCTGGTCCATCAAGGGTAGCAGGTTGTAGAAGTACCTAGTTTTGGTGAATTTCATTATGTGACACCTCCACAAACTCTTGCTAGACAAGGTAGGTATAAATTGTTTTTTAATTATTTGAACATTATTTTTTTATTGATTCCTTTGCATTGCAAATATGAGTTATTGAAATAACTATGTTTTCAGGTTTATTAGCTGAAATTACAACCACTAGATTCTCCAGCTTAACTCCAAAGGGGTGCAAGATATAACATTCCCACAGCATCTGCATTCACTCCATTTTTTAAAAGTCTTCTGGTAAAAAATTTTACATCTTCCCCCCATTCTTTAAGGGCTAATTGTGAAGTTGACAAATCTTAGATTTTCATTACTTAGCAGAAATTTTTGACTCAGGTAAACTAAAAAAGTTTTTTTTTGTTTTATTCTCTTCGCTTGGCTTTGGTAATAAATTAATTTTTAATCATTATTTTATAGGATATATATCAGAGGAAGATGAAGAAGAAGAGGACACTGATTTGTTGAGCTGCTTTTCTACCACTGCCATGAAACCCACTAGTCTGGAGCAACCGGCCCTAAAATGTGTTTGTGGTTATTTATTAAAAAAGGCACAAACTAATTTTAAAAACTGTTCATGTGCTGAAATTATATTGGACAAAAAAGATGCAACAGATAAATTCACAAAATTGAAATAATACCGGAATTGTTTTTAAACAATGCAGGAATAAGTTTGCAAAAACTTTGAAAAAAAGTAATTAACACTATTAAACACTTTATTTTTAAGATCGTAAAGATTTGAGTTCAAACCAATAATACTCCTTCGGTTAATTAAATTTTATTGATTTTAGTTGTAATGGTAATGAAAATGTTTAATTTTAAAAATAAAATATTACTTTCCTTGCTTTTGTTATTGATATATTATACCATAAAATTGTATGATAAATTTGTATCAAATGATTTATCTGCTGTTTAATCTAATTTTACCATCCCATTTAATTGTTAGTTTCAATGTTAAGTTATATTCATTTGTTAAACAGTTTTTTTTATTGGAAAATAAAAATAAATAAAAGATTCAGGTTCAAAAGCAATATCTTTATTAGCAATCTTTGAAAAGTTTAATCTAGTATCGTATATTGTCTCTTAATATGACCAAAAATTGATAATTATCTGAAATTTGTTATTATTCTTTCTGTTCATGTAGTAGTAGAATCTTAAAAATAAGCCAGACTCTATTACTCATCAATATACTTACATATAAATGAGTTTTCTCCTTTATCAAATCCAATAAATAGAGAGATATTGCTGTGACAAATCCTGTGCGGCGTTATTACCGCAGGCGTCATATTGACAGTTGAGCATGCGCATAATAGAGAGATATTGCTGTGACAAATCCTGTGCGGCGTTATTACCGCATGCGTTATATTGACAGTTGAGCATGCGCAGAATAAGTTTGAGAGACACGTTGCGGTAATACTGTTAGCGCATCACGTTATTTACGGCCGAACAACACCTCACGTAAAACGTTGCGCTATCCTACGTCGGACTAAATCGCATAGATCCGGTAGCTGATCGGAAGCGGCAGATGTGTTTGTTTTTATTTTCGAGGTTAAGTTGTAGGTAGTTTGCTTGAGATGATTTGAGGTAGTAATAAAATATATAGTCCCATGACACCTAAAGAGGAATTTGATTTGTATTTCAGTATTTCAATTCACTGCATATATGTTAACATACCTAGAACAGAATTGCGTGTTTGGGTTCTGATTACTTCTGGTATACGCAAGGCAACAACTAGTCTGAAGATATCGTCTGTTTCGAACCTGAAATTAATTTTTATATCTTCTGCCCGCATATTGTTTAGATTGAATCTATCTTCAACAGCCCCAACAGGAAAATTTTCAACCACGTCGAAAATATTGTGCAAAATCACTTGCTCCACTTCATCGTCATCAGCATCAGCTAAAATTACTGCTTCTAATGCCTCATCCATGTTCAGAAGATCCTCAATCAAAACAGAGCTCAATGGTTTTAGAGGTTAGTTCCAAATAAAACAGCGCGTAAATAAAACTCAAAACATAATGGCAATACGTGTACCGCTCCAAACAATGTTAAGACGTAAACGTAATATTTAACGCGGAGTAAATAACACACCGCATGTGCTAACGGAATTTGCAATATCTCTCTAATAAGTTCGAGAGACACGTTGCGGTAATACTGTTAGCGCATCACGTTATTTACGGCCGAACAACACCTCACGTAAAACGTTGCGCTATCCTACGTCGGACTAAATCGGATAGATTCGGTAGCTAATCGGAAGCGGCAGATGTGTTTGTTTTTATTTTCGAGGTTAAGTTGTAGGTAGTTTACTTGAGATGATTTGTGGTAGTAATAAAATATATAGTCCCATGACACCTAAAGAGGAATTTGATTTGTATTTCAGTATTTCAATTCACTGCATATATGTTAACATACCTAGAACAGAATTGCGTGTTTGGGTTCTGATTACTTCTGGTATACGCAAGGCAACAACTAGTCTGAAGATATCGTCTGTTTCGAACCTGAAATTGATTTTTATATCTTCTGCCCGCATATTGTTTAGATTGAATCTATCTTCAGCAGCCCCAACAGGAAAATTTTCAACCACGCCGAAAATATTGTGCAAAATCACTTGCTCCACTTCATCGTCATCAGCATCAGCTAAAATGACTGCTTCTAATGCCTCATCCATGTTCAGAAGATCCTCAATCAAAACAGAGCTCAATGGTTTTAGAGGTTAGTTCCAATAAATAAAACAGCGCGTAAATAAAACTCAAAACATAATGGCAATACGTGTACCGCTCCAAACAATGTTAAGACGTAAACGTAATATTTAACGCGGAGTAAATAACACACCGCATGCGCTAGCGGAATTTGCAATATCTCTCTAATAACTGTTCAAACCCAAATGTTTTTTATAAATACCAATTAATTACTGTTTACCAATTCTAATTTCCCATTGATTATTTTCAAAATTATATTAATGTATCTTTATGAACATACTTGTCATTTCCTAAATAGTTGTCTATATTCTATAATTTAATTTTATATTAGCTTTTATACCTCTAAATCCATAACTGCATTAATGATGTTCTTAGTCTATCCATTTCTATTGTATCACAAAAAACAAAAAAATATATTTATATTTATTAAAATTATATATTATACTTGTTTTACTTTGTAATTACTTCAAATGTATAATTATACCTATAAGTACATTAATATTTATGTAAAACCATTACATACCTGTATTTGATTGAAATTATACCAATAAATTTATTCATAATTCATTTGTATTTTAATTTTTGTTAACAACTATTATTATTAATAATTATTGAATAACTGATAATGGGTTGTAAATTCAAATTTGCCGCTTTTTAGTTTCTTCCAAGGCGCTAGATGGCGCAGAAATTCAGTTACAGACCTTAACATTGCAGTGTCTTATCTATCCGTATTATATGTTATCTCTGGTTGGAACAGACCTATAATTTTGACCCAACTAGGGACAAAAGCTAGTTACGTACCTCTTGTAGTACAAATTAATTTCTATAATTGTATATACACATTTGGTTGGAATTTGTGTTAAAATACCTGACCTTACTTTGACCTTCTAAACTATTTACAGCATTATCATGCACATTTTCTATTACGCAATAAAGTCCTAAAGTCTAAAGTTGCTCGATTCAGTTCTTTGTGAGCGTTGTAATTGAAATCTCAATGTACCTAATTTTTATTATAGTTTAATCGCTATTCGACTGTCCACTGTCCCAATCGATATGTTTTTTTTTATTACGCGTCGACCGCTAGGGTCATTAGCGTCTTTAAGCTGTACAAACAAAAGTTTACATGTGAATGTTTAAAACTATAATAGACTTAGGGTGTTAATTGATTTAAGAAAAGTCTTTAAATTGTCAATACTGTATGTTGAACCCAATATATCAACTATATTACAGGAAGTAAATTGCGCTTGTTGTCGTTTCATTGTTAATTGCGGGCATTCAGCGAGTATATGTTTTACAGTAAGTGTTGTGTTGCATTCACTGCATCTTGGTTTAGGATCGTTGCTAAACAAATAACTATGTGTTAATCTGGTGTGACCTGAACGTAGTCGTGTTAGTAGCACTTGATCGCGACGGTTTTGAGGTAATATAGCCCATGGTTTTATTGATTTTTTTACTTTGTTTAGTTTGGGAAATGCACTTTGCCACTGGGTGTAGTAATTAGAGATTACCAGATTGTTGATAAAGAACTTTATTAAATAAGCATTGCTATAAACATTGTTATTGTTATACATCGAACATAAAACACTAGTAAGTCCAAGAGCGATGCCATGCCGAGTGACCGCTGACAGCCGTCCATAGACATTGTTGCCAGATGTCATCTTAACATTACAACACACGCACTATTTATTTTCGATTTAATTTCCAATTTTATGTCCGCACTTACTGATATTCGGGTGGATTCCGTCAAGTCACTGTCTGCAGCTTGTTATGCGTATTTGTCAGCTTTTTCGTTACCGTGAATTCCTATGTGGGATGGTATATCCAAATGAAACAAACATTCTTGTGGTTTTGTTGGGCAATGTAAAGTTCTTCTTTAATTATATTTATAAGGGGATGGTCCGAGTAAATGGTTTGTATGGCTATGTTTTATTAACCTAAAACTAGGGTATGGAAGAAACTTTAAATTTCTGTATTCAAAAATAATTTCTCGTGTATTTAAAAAATGTTATAACGAAATTTGTTGTACCTACTAACCCTTACTCGTGAAAGTGAATACCAAAAAATAGAATAGATTATAGAATTTCAAATAGTAAGTCAAACTAGTTACATAAAATAGTTATATGTGTCGTAGATTACCTAACTATATCGATAGATGAATTAGAAGTTTATTTTTTTCTTAATCAATAAAGTTACATTTACTTCAAACTAAATTAAGCAGGTATGAGGTAATTCAGTAGGAATTTGTAGTTTGTGATCAAATGGACTTTTCTATTAAACGGTAAGTAGGAACTTTTAAATAAATAGACGCCATCATTGTATCGATATAGTACAGACATAAATCTTCTACGAACATTCTTTTGTCCAATTTATGATGTATTTAATATTTTGTTAAAAAATTGCTTTGATAAATGAAGTAGAAAGTTACTTTAACAATTATTTTTAAGATACCGGTTGAAATTAAGTAAAAAAATGGCTCCAACATAATTTCTTATCTCTATAAAAAATTTTCGTCTAATATCGGCATTGGGGATTTTTAACAGGTAAAATTTCCCTCCATAGATAGTAAATATTATGTGTAATCCGGTGAACTCTCCGTTTACAAACATTTTATGAAGGATCTATACTCCGGGTCACAGTTATTATGCAGTGTGGCCGGCATAGGCCAATGTAAATCTTATGGGCGAATATTCAACACTGTTGCCGCTTTGGTGAAATTTATTGGTAAAATGTATCTAAAAGCATAATTATAAATATTCTTAATTACTCACTAAACGATTTTCAAATGAATAATTTAGTCAACATTTACATCATAATAGTAACACAATGGCAAGTTATATTCCCGCGCCAGTTGGAACCAAATTCGAACAACATGCCGATATGGCAACGCCGTCGCGCGTCGTCCATAAACGCAATGCTGCATAATAACTGTGACTCGCTCTATAGGAGAAAATAATTTTAATTTTGTTGTTGCCATATCAAAAAGAATTTCTTATAAAGTAAATTAATATATATATATATATATATATATATATATATATATATATAAGAAAAGTAGCAATATATGAAGGGCTTAAATAAAAGCACACTATTTTTGAATATCCAAGCTTTCGGAAACATTTATTTCCTTTTTCAAGGAGTTCTACAAAACAATTGAATACAAAAATTACAATAGGAATCAAAATATTATGAATACTTATAACTTACCAAAGATTAGATTAATATTAAAATAAGCAACTTTACAAAACTGAATATTAACAGCAAAAGGCTGTGGTAAAATAAATCGTAGTACATATCAATTTTTAAAATATAAAAACATCGAAAAGAATCTTAAAAAACAGTTTAAAATTTTAAAAACAAGTCAAAAGTTAAAAATGATTATAAAAAAACGTAATAAACATGCATTACATAATATATAGGTGTTTTTATTAAAAGACTACTTTATCAGATATTTTATTAAAATAAATATACATTTTGCATTTTATTTTAACATAAGTACAATTTTCTTATCTTATAATAACAATCAAATATTTAATAAAATAAAAATTACATAAAATATATTTAAACAATAATTAACCGAAATGGACTGAAGAAAGACATTAAAAGAACTAAGTCTATCAGAACTTAAAAAGGAATTAGAAACCAGAAATTTAGATACCGAAGGATCCAGAGAAACATTAATAGAAAGACTACAGGAAGCACTAGAAGAAGTGGGATTAAATCCAGAAGAATACATATTTCAAACAGAAGAACCATTAACTAGTACACAAGTACAACAAACCATGGAAAGAGGTGGTTTTATCTGCAAGAGATATGATAGTGTCGAAGAAACAAAAAGAAATAGCAAGGAGGAGGAACCAAAATGGTTAAAGAAACTGATGACAGCAGACTCAATAAATCAAATGCAAAACATATTTGAAAATCGTTACAAACAAATGCAAGACATATTGGATAATCCACTGCAGAAAATTAATACAGACATATAGAAAACGATCACAAAACTGGACAAGATAGAAAATCATGATGAAGAAAACAGAATAGCAGATGAAAATGATGTAAATAATATTGATGAAAACATTGAACCAAAGAAAGCATTAGAAGTTAATAAAAATAAAACAGTAGTAGAAACAGAAATTATACTCAATAAACTGACTGAACAAAACAAAAATGAAATTATAGAAACAAAGATAGAAACTAATATAATTGAGACAAAAGAGAGTAATATGAAACTTACAAAAAATTTCAACCAACATGAAAACGTTCTACGAAACATAACTACCAAGATTATGCACAAAATAGTTTAATCAAAGAATTAATAAGCAAGAAATGTATTATGGATAAATGGTATTTAAAACTTAAATTAGAAATGGAAAAAGCATTTAAAGAAACTACAGAAGAAGAAGAAACATGGAATAAGAAGCTGCAATATAACAGAAGAAACAATAACAATAAGATACTAGTACAATCTACATATAACACAACTTTAGACTACTATAATGAAATAAAACCACAAGATTTAAAAACATGGACAAATAAACATAAATATAACATGAGATTAGATAATGATAACATAATAAAACTACAACCAAAATATGAACCAAAACTAAACTATTTCAACTTATTAAATAAAACAGAAGAAACACAAATGAGAAGAAATAAACAAGAATATAATTTGAGAATTAACAATAATAAAAGACTTATAGGATTTTTACAATACAACAAAACTTCAAATAACTATAACAATAAAAACTATATAATAAATAAGAAGAATGTATACCAAAAGATAATTACCACATCAATTAAAAGTAATAAACAAAATTGGAAAGTAAGAAAGAAAAGAAACTAGATAAAGAGTCTTCACAGATGTATATAGTAAAATAGGAAATAGTTTAAGATATAGAATTAAGATTATTATTATAGTATCTATAATAGTAAGCATTATTAATATAGCAACAGTATAAAGAAGCAAAAAAAGAAAGCATTAACAAAAAGTTTAAAAATTGAAACAACACTCATCAGACAACAACTTGGACATCATGATTTTGAGGAAAATGCTGTATTGGTGACAACTTTCAACATCTTGCATAAGTATATGTTACCTACATCTAAGTTTATGCATAAATCTAAAATATTACCTGAAAAAAGGAAAAATAAAACTCATTAATAAATCACTCTAAATCATACTAAGTAAAAGAACAACTAATTATCTATCGGATATATGAAAACAAAAATATTCAACAAAAATGAGTACAATAATTTTTCGAGTAACAGAAAGTAACAATAATTATAAAACTAATTTTATCAGTAAAAACAATATAAAACATATTAAACAATGAAACTATTGTATTAATTCTATAAATAATACAAAATAAGTACATATAAGAAATATAAAGTTTAATATTAATTGGTACCAAGTTACAAACAAATATAAAATATTAGAAGTACTTGGAGAACAGTGTAAATAAGAGTTATAAAGGAACTAGAGGTATAAATGGAAATAAATATAATTTATATGTGGAAGATACACGAGTGTGTATAAGATGAGATGGTATGGAATGTTTATTGATGATTTAAGAAGATATAAAGATTATATGATGAATATGAAATGAAAAGTATAAGATAAAATAATTGAAATTATGGAAATGCATGTGTAGAAGAAGAAAGATGAAATGACAAGAAGTAGATAGTTGAAGGAGATATAATCTATTTATACAATACTCCAATAAGTACTATAATGAAACAAAATTATGACAATTTTAAACTTTATAGCTATAAATTGACTATATATGTGAACCAATTAATTTAAACATAGTATAAACAATTAAAAGAAATAAGAATATTATCCAATTTAACAGGAATAAACTATACAGTCCAATAAATAGTTTCATTGAGGGAAAATATATCAAATAAATTTAAATTGTAAACAACAGATACAGATGAGTAAAAGAAGTTAATAAATAACAACACTTAGACAAGATGATAAAATATCTATTAAGATAAATACTTAGAGTGAGTAGAAGTAATATTTACATCAAATTAAACATAATATATTAATCAAAACATATATGCAAATTTAATTTTCAGTTAATAAAGAAACAGATGATTTTAAAAATTTGACGTTTGATTTGATTTGATCATAGAACACGGAACAGTAAGAATGAGTCTTCTTCGTTTTTATAAAATGTTCACAAAACAAATTTTTGTACCTTGGTTAGTATAAAAAATTATCGTATGATATACTTAGAGTTTAAAAATGTTTAATAGATTTGTACCAAGGTACAAAAATTTGTTTTGTGAACATTTTATAAAAACGAAGAAGACTCATTCTTACTGTTCCGTGTTCTATGATCAAATCAAATCAAACGTCAAATTTTTAAAATCATCTGTTTCTTTATTAACTGAAAATTAAATTTGCATATATGTTTTGATTAATATATTATGTTTAATTTGATGTAAATATTACTTCTACTCACTCTAAGTATTTATCTTAATAGATATTTTATCATCTTGTCTAAGTGTTGTTATTTATTAACTTCTTTTACTCATCTGTATCTGTTGTTTACAATTTAAATTTATTTGATATATTTTCCCTCAATGAAACTATTTATTGGACTGTATAGTTTATTCCTGTTAAATTGGATAATATTCTTATTTCTTTTAATTGTTTATACTATGTTTAAATTAATTGGTTCACATATATAGTCAATTTATAGCTATAAAGTTTAAAATTGTCATAATTTTGTTTCATTATAGTACTTATTGGAGTATTGTATAAATAGATTATATCTCCTTCAACTATCTACTTCTTGTCATTTCATCTTTCTTCTTCTACACATGCATTTCCATAATTTCAATTATTTTATCTTATACTTTTCATTTCATATTCATCATATAATCTTTATATCTTCTTAAATCATCAATAAACATTCCATACCATCTCATCTTATACACACTCGTGTATCTTCCACATATAAATTATATTTATTTCCATGTATACCTCTAGTTCCTTTATAACTCTTATTTACACTGTTCTCCAAGTACTTCTAATATTTTATATTTGTTTGTAACTTGGTACCAATTAATATTAAACTTTATATTTCTTATATGTACTTATTTTGTATTATTTATAGAATTAATACAATAGTTTCATTGTTTAATATGTTTTATATTGTTTTTACTGATAAAATTAGTTTTATAATTATTGTTACTTTCTGTTACTCGAAAAATTATTGTACTCATTTTTGTTGAATATTTTTGTTTTCATATATCCGATAGATAATTAGTTGTTCTTTTACTTAGTATGATTTAGAGTGATTTATTAATGAGTTTTATTTTCCTTTTTCAGGTAATATTTTAGATTTATGCATAAACTTAGATGTAGGTAACATATACTTATGCAAGATGTTGAAAGTTGTCACCAATACAGCATTTTCCTCAAAATCATGATGTCCAAGTTGTTGTCTGATGAGTGTTGTTTCAATTTTTAAACTTTTTGTTAATGCTTTCTTTTTTGCTTCTTTATACTGTTGCTATATTAATAATGCTTACTATTATAGATACTATAATAATAATCTTAATTCTATATCTTAAACTATTTCCTATTTTACTATATACATCTGTGAAGACTCTTTATCTAGTTTCTTTTCTTTCTTACTTTCCAATTTTGTTTATTACTTTTAATTGATGTGGTAATTATCTTTTGGTATACATTCTTCTTATTTATTATATAGTTTTTATTGTTATAGTTATTTGAAGTTTTGTTGTATTGTAAAAATCCTATAAGTCTTTTATTATTGTTAATTCTCAAATTATATTCTTGTTTATTTCTTCTCATTTGTGTTTCTTCTGTTTTATTTAATAAGTTGAAATAGTTTAGTTTTGGTTCATATTTTGGTTGTAGTTTTATTATGTTATCATTATCTAATCTCATGTTATATTTATGTTTATTTGTCCATGTTTTTAAATCTTGTGGTTTTATTTCATTATAGTAGTCTAAAGTTGTGTTATATGTAGATTGTACTAGTATCTTATTGTTATTGTTTCTTCTGTTATATTGCAGCTTCTTATTCCATGTTTCTTCTTCTTCTGTAGTTTCTTTAAATGCTTTTTCCATTTCTAATTTAAGTTTTAAATACCATTTATCCATAATACATTTCTTGCTTATTAATTCTTTGATTAAACTATTTTTGTGCATAATCTTGGTAGTTATGTTTCGTAGAACGTTTTCATGTTGGTTGAAATTTTTTGTAAGTTTCATATTACTCTCTTTTGTCTCAATTATATTAGTTTCTATCTTTGTTTCTATAATTTCATTTTTGTTTTGTTCAGTCAGTTTATTGAGTATAATTTCTGTTTCTACTACTGTTTTATTTTTATTAACTTCTAATGCTTTCTTTGGTTCAATGTTTTCATCAATATTATTTACATCATTTTCATCTGCTATTCTGTTTTCTTCATCATGATTTTCTATCTTGTCCAGTTTTGTGATCGTTTTCTATATGTCTGTATTAATTTTCTGCAGTGGATTATCCAATATGTCTTGCATTTGTTTGTAACGATTTTCAAATATGTTTTGCATTTGATTTATTGAGTCTGCTGTCATCAGTTTCTTTAACCATTTTGGTTCCTCCTCCTTGCTATTTCTTTGTTTCTTCGACACTATCATATCTCTTGCAGATAAAACCACCTCTTTCCATGGTTTGTTGTACTTGTGTACTAGTTAATGGTTCTTCTGTTTGAAATATGTATTCTTCTGGATTTAATCCCACTTCTTCTAGTGCTTCCTGTAGTCTTTCTATTAATGTTTCTCTGGATCCTTCGGTATCTAAATTTCTGGTTTCTAATTCCTTTTTAAGTTCTGATAGACTTAGTTCTTTTAATGTCTTTCTTCAGTCCATTTCGGTTAATTATTGTTTAAATATATTTTATGTAATTTTTTATTTTATTAAATATTTGATTGTTATTATAAGATAAGAAAATTGTACTTATGTTAAAATAAAATGCAAAATGTATATTTATTTTAATAAAATATCTGATAAAGTAGTCTTTTAATAAAAACACCTATATATTATGTAATGCATGTTTATTACGTTTTTTATAATCATTTTTAACTTTTGACTTGTTTTTAAAATTTTAAACTGTTTTTTAAGATTCTTTTCGATGTTTTTATATTTTAAAAATTGATATGTACTACGATTTATTTTACCACAGCCTTTTGCTGTTAATATTCAGTTTTGTAAAGTTGCTTATTTTAATATTAATCTAATCTTTGGTAAGTTATAAGTATTCATAATATTTTGCTTCCTATTGTAATTTTTGTATTCAATTGTTTTGTAGAACTCCTTGAAAAAGGAAATAAATGTTTCCGAAAGCTTGGATATTCAAAAAATAGTGTGCTTTTATTTAAGCCCTTCATATATTGCTACTTTTCTTATATATATAATCGGGGGCTGATTGTAATATTTAAATATTTGACAATAGTAGAATGGTTATAATATCAGCAGAAGTTGTTTAGTATAACTTAATCAAATAATTTTATTATATTGTATTTTTTGATTATATATTTTGTGTATTTGTAAGAGAATTTTAAGTTAGAAATCATTTTATTATGTAATGTATCAATATTATATCTAGTACATAAATATGTTATATAAAACTTACTAGAAATTTCGCGAAAATTGATGATATAATGTGTAAAAAAAAAGAAAGATAATGTGTAAAAAGGAGACAGATGTATTTTACTATATTTTTATTCTGGAATGATCGATGATAGACGAAGTAAGAATGTCTAGTCATACTTAAAAAAGAAAGAGAGGCATATAGTGTTCTTAGCCATGGCTAGGAATCTTATATGTAAATGAAAGTTCATTGTTAGTAGATGAGGTTCCAGCCGCAAAAAACGCTGGTGTGATGTCATATGTTGCATCTGTCAAAGAATTTTCGTGTTTTGTAAATTTCATTGCCATTTTGTGTTTATCTTAGATTCTTGTCTAAGGTGTTTATAGTAAGTTAAGTTCAGTTATTCTTTACAGTAATTTATAGTGTTTAAGAAGTATTTGTTACAATTTGTGATTAATTAGAGATAAAAATGGGTTTTCAATGTTGTGTTCCTGGATACAATAACTCTGTTAAAACAGGATATCAAATGCATCGAATTCCTAAAGATGAACAAGTAAGTTGAATTAAAATATATAAAATAATAAAATCCTTAAAATAATAAGTTTTTTACCGTTTTTAATAATATTTTCACGGTTATTCAATTTTTAATTTAAATATACCGTGAAATTTAATTTTTTAAATAAACCTTGAAAGTTTTATTAAACAGTTCTTTATTTAATGTTTGTGTTGTGTCTAAAATACTTTAACTGTGAGAACTTTAGTATTAATTAATCATTTTAAAAATATTAATTGAAAATTTAATTTCAGCTATACAATCTATATGGTTGTCAATAATTGGATGGTTAGATTTAAAAGAAAAAGAATTCATAAATTACATAGAGTTTGTAATGTAGATGTAAATAATTTATTGAATGTAGTAAATATTTCATAAAGATGTATATTTGTGTATTATTGAAGAGACCTCGAGATTTTTCCCATCAAAATATTAATCAAAACCTATTAATATTTAAATATATTTATTTTCCCGCTATATCTTATAGTTCTTGGTTCCAGACGCGAAATGTCGCGAATATCGCTTTGGTATCGAGGTTATAATGGCAGTTTCCGATCTATCTCAGTATATATATGTTACGGTTAATGACGATAATTGGGCATTCACGTGAATGGCCAGCCATTGAAGTGAATGCCCATTTCTGCAGGCCAATAACGTTAAAGACCGGGCATTCTCGTAACAGCCCGTTGTTAACGGCCAATGTTAATATTTCTCATACCAACATCTTTGGCCGGTCAATAACGAGAATGACCGAACACCGCTGGCCAATGTTGTCATCAATCAAAGTGATGATTATTGAAACTAGGCAATATGATATTTTTGATTTTATTCGTTAAAAAAAATATATTAACAAACGGTAGAAACACTACTTATCAGTAACCTAACCTAACCTAACCCAACCTAACCTAACCTAACCTAAAATAACCTTTTTTTTTTTCTTTCTTTCTTTCTTTCTCAGTAATGTCGATTTATTTAAGAAACACAAAATTTAAATAAATATAACACAATACTGAAAACAAATAATTCGCGTTGGTCGTTATTTACAAATTAAAAGTTTGGTTATGTTACTTTTAATGCTTTCACGTCGTTGGCCGCTGTGTAATGGGCAATGACGTTATCGCCCGGACAATGATGTTAACTGTTCGCTTAAATTTTAAATTATCAACATTGTCAAAATTACATGGCCATTCACGTTATTGGCCGGTCATTGACGTGAATGTCTAATAAGAATGATCATTCACGTTATGGACCGGGTATTCACGTTATTGGCCAGATTAACGTCATTACCCGTAACATATATATATATATATATATATATATATATATATATATATATATATATATATATATATATATCTTATCTATGTTAAATGTGAAATTAAAACATTTTCGGTTGATAAAAAAGAAGAATATAAGAGTACTTACTATTAAGAGGGGCGTCAAAAATGTGACAGCTGAAAACGGGTGGCAAGCCTGAATTGTACCCAAAATTTCAATCATTTTGTAAACAACAAATCTAAAGAACGTCTTTAAATTACGTATTCAAATTTTAACAGGATATAGCTTAGACCTTTCTCTAGGAGATAAGGTTTTTTAGTTAAGTTTTATATTGTAATAAAAGAGATATTGGTGTTTAAGTGATGGTATGTTTTTAAAAAGTTTGACAATTTGTGATCACGAATTTTAACGCCAGAAGCTTAACTCCTAAAGAATGCATAGAGAATGCGACTAGCAAAATATGAAGTTAAAGAAAGGTGTATTTTTTGAGATTTGTTGCACGCAAAATTTGAATATTGCACTAATCTGTCAAATTAGTTCAACAGTTTTGGTGGCGCTTTTTTCAAAGACGTATGTCTATTCTAATTCTCCAAATCCAAACTTCACTTAACATAACCAACATAACCTTATTTCTCGTTTATAACGTCAAAATATATTAATTTTAGTGTTTTGCTTTTAAACATATAAGTGTCTATATTAATATTCGTTTATAATTTACCAGAAGTTAAAAAAATTAATTTTAAAGTATATTTTCACAATTTGCGTTGGTTTTTACATCGTTTATAGGATTATCCAACTGTGATATGTGCAAGGAATTTAGTGTTGTGAACCGTTGTTATTTCATAAATTACGTTTTACTTTTAGTCGAATTGGTAAAAATGTGAGTTTTGAGAGACCCGATTTTTGTTTATACTTTTTTTAATCTTTTAAGTTATTATCTTATATCTTTATTTGTTAAATAACTAAACCCAACCTAAGGGAGTTACATATGTAAATATTAACAGCTAAGTGTTAAACTGTTTTTCTAAATAGGCATGATAATAATGTCCACAAAGTAAGGGTTTCTACAATATTTATTTACAAGATATAATAGCCTTCTCTTTATATAATGTGAAGAATTAAAATTTACAGTCAAATATGTAATATTTTTATTAAAACAGTTTTACAAATTTGGGTTGGATACTGGATACGTCTGTTATCTTTATATATATCCCCTTCACCATTGAAAATTTGTTGGTAAATGATAAAACAGACCAAAGGGTTCCATAATCATGTCAGAATGAAGTTCATATATTTCCATAATATGGTGAACTGGTACATATAATTGAGAAAATGAGTCCTAAAAAAGAAAAACATAAAACATTTACTTGTTATTTACTAATAATATGCAGATGTTATTTGGTAATGTTTAAAATGTAATATGTAACTGAACCCTAAAATAAATATGGGATCTATAAGGGTCCAGATTCAATGTTTTTGAAGAAAGAGTTCTAAAAAATAAAAGATTAGAATTAACAGTAAAAATTATTTAATATAAATAGAATAAAACCTGTGTAGGCAGTTACTTCAGGTCCAAAGTTTTTGAGGAAACAGTTCTAAGATTAGAAATAAAATATAAAATAATTCATAACATTAATAACTCAGTTACACATTTTGTCAATCTTCCTATTAACAGAATACAACCAGTGTAGGCAGTTACTTGAGGTCCAAAGTTTTTGAGGAAACAGTAGCATATATTTTGAAAACCATTGATTTATTTCTCCAACAATTTAATTATCTAAACATAGATGAAATAACATATATGTTTGCCAGAAAAAGTATATTGCTAAAAATAGTATTATCAGGGCATTTTTGAAATACTTTAGAAAAGTAGTAACCTATTGAATCTTACAGAAATATTTTGTTTACCTTACTCTACCTAATAAAATAATCAAAAAGTTTTGATTTAGAAAATGATACTAATATTCTTCCTGGTCTATCCTAGTATTTAAAGTAGACAAAGGATGGCTCAAAGGACAAGTAGCATTAACACTTCTCTGGTAATGTTGATTATTTAGTATCAAGAGGCAAATTCACAGGGGAATAAGCACACAGTAGCAGTAGTACACAAAATACCACTGATTTCAATTTTCCAAAGAAAATACTTCAACATGGGCAAATACTATTGGTAGGTACTCAAAAAGAAGAAAATTCATATATCTAATATGCAAAATACCTATATCAATACATCTTTTAAAACTAAATTTGATATTTAGATCTGAATCATAGATAATAAAATAAATAATAAGTACCTATTAGTTGTAAAAAATTAAACTAGTAAATAAACACATTAAAACTTACCTCTTATCACTTCTGATTACTAGATGGAGAGTGCTTTCAAATGTAAATAAAATATGGATCTTTATAAAATAAATATGTGAAAAATAAATATAAATATAATAAATGTGTGAAAGATACCAGTTAAAAAATTTAGGTTACAATCCTATTGGATACATTTTAATTTCAATTGATTCCACAAAGCATGGGGTTGACATTTTTGGAATATAATTAATAGCCATAAATGATACAATTAGTTTTATTAAGATATACCCATAACATTAACAATTATGTTTAGTACTTGCAAGAGTATTGTTGGCCAATCGCTGATAGTCAGCTTATCCCAATTCTTTAGGTATCTTGAAAACAGGTGCAGAAAGTGTATTTCTATAGATACTAGATTGGTTAGTTATTATCATAGGTTATTGAAAACATGGAAATATTTTTTTTTACGCCACATTCTCAAAATAGAAATAAACTATAGGTAAGCTTTCATTAAATCATGGGTCTGGGTGGTAATTTAGAAATGTCCAATACTTTCTAAAAAATAAATATTTATTTATTTAGGCAGTAAGTAATTAGCAAGGTACTTACTTGAAGTCATATTGAAGACAGACTAAACTGTTAATGTTTACAAACATTATAGTAACACTTTTGCAATAATCATTAAACGTTTTTGAAAAGTATTTAAATTTTTCCCCACAAATATATTCTAAAACTTTACATCTACTTCAACACCTTCAAATAATACATCCATCAGAAAGTAAATAATATTATCTCTGATCAAACTACCCTCGTTTAATTTTGCATTGTTGCCAATACATTTCAATCTCAATTTTAAAAAAGGTATGAGTAATTAGATACTTTCCACTTTATTTCAATTTTTCTTTAGACCATGTTGATGTGTGTATATTCAGAAACCGTAATATGTTTTTATTATAATTAATATATTTATTCTAATAAATACCTTAATTAGTAAGGGTTAGTACCAGAGCTGGGTAGTATCCGGATACTTCTGTATACGGATACAATATCCGGATACTTTTTATGTATCCGCGAAAGCTGTATCTAGATACTTTTTAAATTTTTTACCCGGTATCCGTATCCGTGACCAAATTTTAAAGTATCCGCTATCCGGATACTGTTTTTGATATTCGGATACTTTTAAATATTATTTATCGCCCTCCGATAATGCACCTAACGTACGCACAACACTGCCCTTCCTTTAATTCAGATGTGTCTAACATGTTAAATCCCATTTTTAGTACTGGTCACCGTTATAATATATTATTATATATTCTAAATCAGTTATAAAGTTTCATAAGTACGTTATTTATTTTTTATATTTTCTATATCTCTCTTTTCAAGAACCCCTTTGTACCCTGTATTTATAATTAATAGAAGAAATTATTTTTCGGATTATAATAAAGGACATCCTAATATTTATATTTTTATTTTAGTGTACCTACAAGTACAAATAAGTACACCCCCCAAAAAGTTTGAAAACTCGGCTGGTCCGACGCTGGCCAAATTCAATATCAAAAGCTCAGGCAGTGACACGAAAAAGTTTTTCGTTAGCTCGCATCATTAAATGTATTTTTATTATTATATATTACATTAAAAATACATGCACATCACATAGTTTTAATACTAATAATTTATGTCCTTTTTAAAAAAAGTATACTTCAAAGTATTCTAGGAAGTATCCGAATAAAATATCCGGATAGTTGTATCCGAATACATTTTTAAATGAAAGTATTCGAACTTTTTAAAAAAGTATCTGGATACATTTTGAGTATCCGTTTCCGGATACTTTTTTTCAATATCCGACCCAACTGGGGTTAGTACAATAAATTTCAATAATTAATTATTTGTTAGGAATGCCGAAATCTTATTTTATTTTATTTTTTTTATATATCGATATTTTAAATCCTAAAAACAATTAATTTGTTACGCCTATGACACAACAATATCACAACAAACTTCCAAAATGTATTTAAATAGAATATTTCATTAAAAATATAGAGGTATTTTTCATCTGTTTATGGTTTCAAGGTCAAATGTATGTGTATGTCGTGAAAATATTCAAAGATTTACGAAGCAAAATTCATATTTTCATCTCTGTCTAAGATAAAGAAAGTCAACAAGCTCTAAAAATATTCAAATTTATAATAAAAATACTAATTTGAAACCACTATCGCCATCTACTCTACATTCTTGTAATTTAAAAATAACCAGATTTTTCACTAAATTCAGGCAGTCTTACCAAATTAGAAACGCCCCTCTTAATAGTACAATTAAAGGAACTGTAATCCACACTAAACCATATCAATTTGGAGGAACAAAGAACAATAACATTACACAAGAAACTAATCGTCTAACAACACTTCAGTTTACCAAAGTCGCAAATACCACGTATCACTTCGTTCGTTTCCGTTTTTCATAGAGCGACTACAGACTTTTTCCACCAATCAGGAAGAAGGACTATACTTCAAGGTCAGATAAAATTATGAACTTTTAAAATTTTTTTTAGTAGTTAGTTAAGTTTGATAATTTAAAAACAAAGGAATTTACTTGATATTCAATAATTAGTGTATTTCGATTATCTTGCTATTATACAGGGTGTTTCAAAAAAAGGTAACACCGTCTCTAGGATAGGTAAAAAACTGAAAAATAATTGGGGTTTGCTTAGTAAACATTTTTTCTAACGCCATCCGTTTTCAAGATAAAGGGCGTTAAAGAAAATAAAAAATTACACATTTCTTACGATTTTGCCGAAACTTTATTGTTATGACAATAAGTCAACAATAAATAGAGTTTTGAAACCTTGTTATTTGTAAAATTAGATATTGTTAAACAAAATGTACTCAAATGTTGAATACACCGACATGTTATTAACTTTAGGCGAGTGTTTAGGAAACTCTAGTGCAGCTTTTACGCGTTATGCAGAAAAGTTTCCTAGAAGAAACTTACCAAGTAAAAAAACATTTAGAGCAGTTGAACGACGCTGTCATAACATTGTTATTGTCATAACAATCAATAAATGTCAATTTTACATGGCAAACTTAGAGAAAAGCGAACTTTATCATTAACTTATACGAGGAGTGGTTATTACTTCATAATTTTCAAATCAAAATATTCCGAAAACGGTACATAATATCGAGTTTTACCAAGAGTACCTTTTTGGTGTAGAATTAAACGATATGTTCACTTGGAGTTTTGACTAATAATTCTACCCTAAAAAAAGTTATGTTGAATAATACGTTGTATGAATCGTGTAACTAGCGCCCTCTATGAGAGTTAGTTATAAAAACAAATTCATGGGATATATCAGCTTCCAAAACATATTCGTATAAAATTTCATTGCAATGGTGCCAGTAGTTTCGGCAAAATCGTAAGAAATGTGTAATTTTTTATTTTCTTCAACGCCCTTTATCTTGAAAACGGATGGCGTTAGAAAAAAATTTTACTAAGCAAACCCCAATTATTTTTCAGTTTTTTACCTATCCTAGAGACGGTGTTACCTTTTTTGAAACACCCTGTATAAATAACATTGGTTAATTTAACTTAATTCAACATCAAGTAAGTTCTTTTATACTAAAAGGCCTTTCTTTTTTTTATTTTTCCTAATTAGTTTCAATATTACTGTTTTAATTTAACTATTTTATAATAAATTTGTAATTGTAATTAATCAATTTTATTCAAATACCTTCTACCTAATAATCCAATAGGAACTTGCATAACCAAAACCCCTGAGAAAAAGAAGATCTTGCTACTATATTACATTTAAATAATAATATCAAATAAATTATTCAATCAAATAAATAATATTAATCAATCAATAAATAATCTCTTAAATCATAATATTCATTACAATATATTATTTAAAAATATCGGTGATTGCAACCAGTAATTATTAATAAGTCCACTCTTTAAAGTTTTTTACCTTCTTCAGTTACTTCTGAAATAAATAACGAAATCTTTTTGTATTAATTTAAAAATATTAAATTAATATTACCTCTTTGAGATTAAATTAGAAGCTAGTCTTTTTTGAATGAAAATTTTGATAAACTTTTACAAGAGTATAGTAACTTATATCACAGAGTATATAATATAAACCAGAGTATCGACTCTATATGGAAGGGGTAAGCATCCATTTGCAGGTATCGCCATGACACTTTGGGAGTATCCACAGCCGTCGCCGTTAGTTTTGGTTAAGGTAGGCAGTTGGTTGTATGTGAATAAATCAGTGGTGGCGTTTGTATTGTGTGGAAAAGTGCATTGAACTATTTAATTCAGGTACAGAAAACTGCGAAGGAGATGCGGAACAAATGTTACTTACTTTAAATGACATTAAAATAAATACTACTGATGCATGTACTCCTTCTCAGTGTTCTGTATCTGATAAAGATACAGATTGATGTGTGTTTTTTTTTAATTATTGATATCCTTCCTTACTAACGAGGAAAATTGCGTGGAAGACAAAGATATTCGGTCATTTATTTTGCGTAGAAATTATATTTATATAATTATTTAACCTAAAAAACCAATTTTAATTTTTTTAAAAACAAATAACGTTTAGTTATTCCATGTTTCTAAAATAACAATTATCTCAACAATAAAGAAAAATTTCAAGTACGGGTCTTATTTATAATAACAATTTTTTTAGTACTACCTGAGCTTATACCACAAAACAGAATATTGGTTACCACAAAACAGACTAATCAATTTTCTGTTTTGTGGTTTATACTCCCAAAAAATGGCCGCTCTTGTCTTATAAACATCAAAGGTGCCGACAGCGAGTCGATACTCTGTGCTTATATTTTAAAAAAATTATTAGATTTAATTTCTCTTATGGGCCTTACTCTAGAACAAAATTTTTTTAAATTTAATGATTGTTACTATAAACAAACTTCGGGACTCTCTATGGGTTCCAATCTGTCCCCATTCCTAGCTGAAGTCTTCATGGCTAATTTTAAGCAAAAATTTATTAATTCACAATTTAAAAATCAGTTGTTGTTCTATTCGAGATATGTGGATGACTGTTTTGTTTTGTTTGATGGTACTATGTCAGATATTGAGAATTTTCTCCTTTACATTAATTCTTTACACCCTAACATTAAGTTCACCTTTGAGATGGAAGTTAACAATCAATTACCTTTTTTGGATTTACTGATAACTAAAGACCCTGATCTGAACACTTTTAGTTTGGACATTTTTAGGAAACCCACAACTACTGATTGTCTCATAGATTTTAACTCTTGTCATCCTATGTCACATAAACTTGCGGCTTTTAACTCTCTATTCTATAGATGCTTTTCACTTCCCTTATCTGATTTTTCTTTTGAGAAAGAGATCAACATTATTAAACAATTAGCAGTAAATAATCATTACCCTTTGGACTTGATCCACAAAGTATATTCCAAGTACTTTTGCAGGTTTAGACTTTCCTTCCATATAACCACCAATAATAATCATAATAATACTACACAGAAGTTGTTTTTAGGCTCTTTACTATTTACAGGTTTACTGTCTTACAAGATCAAAAATATTTTCAACAAATTCAATATCAACACAGCTTTCAAAACCAATAACCTAGCTAAATTAATAAGTACAACCGGCCCTTAGGGCCGGTTGTACAATTCGAGCTCAACGAGGGCTTAAGCTTGAACCACCTTTGAGCCAAAAGTTGCTTCGAATGTCAGTTGTACAAATGCGGTTCAGGAGTGGATCTGTCGTTCAACTGTCGCTCATGTAGAGCTCATCAATTTGTTGGTTTAAGCTTCGGCTTAAGGATTTCGCACGTTTTCCCGGGATAATTTGACATTTTAACATAGCCTTACTTTCTTTATTTTATTTTTTAACTTGTTTTTGTTTTACTAAATTTTTGAAGTTGCATAGTGAGTTATATTTGTCAAAATATGGTAGAATATTTAAATATATTGACAGATGATGAAGATATGTTGCAGCTAATAGATGTTGTTGAACGGCAGCGAAAACGTAAAATATTTCGAGCTCGTGAAAATAATTTCGACAAATGGGATGACTCCGAATTTATAAAAAGATTTCGTCTTACAAAAAATGCAGTACGATTTGTGTTAGAAAACATAGCAAATGAGATAATGCACCCAACAGAAAGGTTGTATCTGAAACCTTCAGTTTAGTTAAATATGTAATTAAATTTTTTTTAATGTTACAGGAATAATGCCGTTTCTTCCGAAGAAATGTTGTTTGTTGCCTTACGGTTTTATGCAACTGGATCTTTTTTGCAAGTAGTTGGTGATTTTGTTGGAATTGATAAATCAACAGCGTCAAGAATAGTGTATAAAGTTAGCAGGGCAATAGCTAAATTACATACGACTATAAAGAAGAAATGAGAGCTAATAGTACTGAATTTTATAACATTGCCCGTTTCCCCAAATGTATTGGAGCCCTTGATTATACACACATAAAAATTTGTTCCCCGGGTGGTAATCAAGCAGAAACATATCGAAATAGAAAAAACTTTTTCTCCCTCAATGTTCAAACAGTATGTGATGCAAATTGCAAAATTCAAAACATTGTCTGCCGATGGCCCGGATCTTCACACGATAGTACCATTTTTCAGAATTCACGAATAAGAGCACAGTTTGAAAATCGAAACTATGGGAGCTATTTACTAGTAGGTGATAGTGGTTATGGAAATAAATCCTATTTAATCACACCATTAGGTAAGGTTAAAAAATTATTTGCAGATAAATGAGTAATTTGGTTTTGGTCCTCAGGTAATCCAGTTACACCAGCAGAACAATTATTTAACGAATCCCAAATACGAACACGGAATCCAATTGAAAGAACATTTGGAATCTGGAAACGAAGATTTCCAGTTCTTGCATTTGGAATTCGTCTAAAACTGAACAAAGTCGAAGCAATTGTCATTGCTACAGCTGTGTTACATAACATAGCTACACTTTTAAAAGATGAATTACCACCAGTAGAAGCAGTTGAAGAAGAAGTTGTGCAATATGCAAACAATGTAGACATTGAGAATGTTAGGCATGAAGTAAATGCAATTAATAACGGAGTTAGATATCAATTAATTCATGAATATTTCAATGCATTGATATAAAGCTACAATAAATGTTTATAAATAAATAGCTGAGCTTGTTTTATTTTTTCCATTTATCTAATTATATCAAATGTTGACAAAACGACATACTTAATATTTAAATTGACATATAGAAATGAAGTCAATGAAACTACGTGATCAGATATCTATTGTCTTGAATTCATGCTAACATCGTTTCAGTTGGTTACAACCATCTTTAACTATTCTCATAATCATATATAATCCAGCATAATAAATTGGTGTTGACACAATAATAATAAATAAAACCCATATAATCAAATCATTTTTTATTAATCTTATTTTTTTGCAATTGCAAGATTTCCATTTTCAATTTGTGCTCTTCATCCATATATTGCAGTTCTTTATCTGCCTTTTGTTGGACTATGTTCATATCTTGGATATGTTTTTCCCTCATAAACTGAAGCTTCAGTTTGTTCTCTTGATCTGTAAAATCCTTTTTTGCCTCCTCTAGACGACACTTGGCATCTGCCCATTGCGATACTCGTTCAGATGCACTCGTATCTCTCTCTCGTTTCCCTACAAAGTAGAGTTTTTTATTAGTAAGAAAAATAAGTGCAATTATAATAGAAAAGAAAGAACTGTCAACAAACAACACTTACTTTTATTTTTTGCAAGTTGTAAACTTTCAGATTTTTTTGATCTTAGCATCTTGGGTGTGTATTTTGCCCAGTTGGTACTAGCTGAAAACAAAATTATTTTTGTAATAAGATAATAGGTATTAGTCTTGGGCATTGGGAGCGCTGAATTTAGTTCGAAATTATTTGGCAAACTAGTTCGCTCTTTTAGTTCGTTAGTTTTTTCTCAATATTTCAGTAGAGATAATTAAAAAATACGACGCATACAATACAAATCACATTTCTATTTATGCTGTGACTAATCACAGATAATATGAATTAATAAAACTTTAACCATAGATTATAAATTACATACAGTCGGTTGGTCATGAAATACCACTCCGTAATAGAGAGGATGCCAGAAAAATAAATATAAAGAACTTATATCGAGATCATCAACGAACTAGTGCGCATAATTCACTTAAAGGAGCGCTCTTGTCATCTAGTTCGTAGTTTTTTAGCGAACTACCCAAGCCCAATATGTATGCATATTTTTAAAACTTAACTTACCATCCGTGTTTGTAGCTGACTCGTTCATCATCAGGACACTACTGGTACTTTGAGATGCAGATAAACCATAATCATGGTCTTTATGATGTCCTCTTGGCTCATACATACTTTCTGTAAAAAATATTTAAAGTTTACATAATGTATTTGCTTTAAAGCTGTATTGATATATCTTACCAGTCTCTTCAGCTACTACTTCAATAATATTTTCTTTTAATTCATTTAAAAGTCTGTTTTCTGATGGCTCTTCCAATATAACTAAAAAACAATGTACATAAATTATCTATACATACAAGTGGAAATCATTGAAACTCACTATCGGTATCTCCATCAAACTCCGAAACAGTCCCCTCAATTCTTACACCTAGGATTTCCTTCATTTCTTTATCCATATCAGTGAATTTGACTTCCAAGGGTGGGCCTCCTCCAGTTCCAAGTGAATAGCATCTTTCATCTGCAAATTTCTTCTTTACTCGCTTTTTGATGTTGTCATATTTCTTCCGTAACACCTCTTTTGATCGGTACACTTCTCCAGATGCCCCATTAAATTCAGTTTCTACAATTTTCCAGCACTCTGCCTTTTCATTATGAGTTCTCATGTCTGTCATCTTACACTCCAAAATATGTTTATATTTTTTTACGAGGCTTATTAATAAAGACTCCTCTTTGGCATTAAAGTTGACAGATCTTTTTTTAAAGTCCATTATTCTAGGATCCAGCAAATTTTAAGAAAACTTAAAAAACAAACACCGCAATCCTCAAACAGAAAAAAAGATATCAGCTGATATCAAAACGTTCAATATGGACATTGCGCATGTTCGAATGATACCAACCTAAACGTATCTTACATTTCTTCGGCTTTATTGAGCCTGTCATGAATTTACATTTGTACAACAGTCGACGAGCTTAAGCTCAAGCTCAGGCTTACATGGGGTTTAGTTAAGCTCCGGCTAAGCTTGCGTTTGTACAACTGGCCCTATAAAGACACCATTCCACTTTTACATAAACCAGGTGTTTATAAACTTTCATGCTCAAATTGTAACGCAGTATATGTAGGTCAATGTGGGAGGAGACTTGAATACCGGATTCTGGAACATATGAATTTTGTTAAAAAATATTCTGTTTTAGAAGTTAAGAACTCACCTTCCTCTTTCGCTAACCATATCTTAGAATACAATCACTTTTTTGATATCGATAATGTTGAATTACTTCATGTTTGTAATAAGGGAATTAGATTGAATTTGCTTGAGTTTTTGGAAATTAAATCTGCTACCAATAATAGTACTCTCAAGTGTTTAAATGAACAAATTCAACCTAACGTAAATTATTTATTTCTAAATTTGAACTTTTAACAATTGTTTATGTATGTAATTAGGTTAGTTTTCTTCTTCTTTTTTAGATTGATGGGCTCAATTCCCTAGGATTATTTACCCAGATGCAATTGTTCTGAAATTTTTTGTCACAGAAGAAGCTGCACTTTCGTGCGCCTGACACTTGTCATCACTTCTTCAGCCTGAAATCAAACATAAATACAGAGTATGCTAATACAATTTGCCATAGCAATTCTCCAAAGCAGTTCTAAAGCACTATGCACTACGCTAAAAAGCAGTTTATAAGCTACAGTCTATGTCCAATAAGAAATTGCAAACAAGCTTAACTACAAAATCAGAGGTCTCTCTCAAAATTGAATTTAAGTCCAGCACCATCACATACGGATTGAAAAATTCCAAAATGTTTCTGTAGAAATCATCCCTAATACCCTTTTTAATTGGGCATTCAAAAAAGATATGGTTCATGCTTGCTACAGCTCCACAGTCACATAAGGGGATTCCAAAACACCAATTCTGTGTAGATGTTCTCTAAAGTAACAGTGTGCAATTCTTAGCCTTGAATATGTGGAAATCATACCTCTATTTAAGTGGCTATCCCCAAATTCCAGGGAATTTATCCAGTAGATTGAATAGATGCTGACCTTTTATCATACAGATTTCCCTCCATTCTTCTTCCCATAAATTGAATATTTCCGATTTGATCTTGGGTATAATATTGCTGTATTCCACCTTCTTAAAGTTAATTCTGTCCAACTTTAAGCTATCCTTAGCTAATGCATCTGCCATATCATTGCCCCTGATAGATGTATGACTAGGGATCCATCCTAACTTTATATTGATGTTTCTTTTCTTGGCTTCCCATATATCGTGCCTGATATCGAGCTCAATGCTTTCAGAGGTGCCACTAATACCACTTCTGGCTATTTTGTTAAGAGCACTTAGGGCATCAGATAGTATTAATGCTTTGCTAATATTTTTTTCAATTATCCGTTTAATGGCAATAGAAATAGCCCTAAGTTCTGATAGGTTAGTTTTATACTCTTGACTTGATTTCAGATATTCTTCTTTTTCAGTCTTAACACACGTTTTATTTCAGGATTTCTTACCATTTATTGATGTTTTTAACTATTTTCATCGATATGTGTAGATGGTGGCTTTTTGTTTTGATTTTATTTGTGAAATTGTTATATTGAACTCATCTCTTATATTTACCCCTTTCAATTTCCCTCTACATCCAAGTTTCCTTCTTGATTAGTTATTCATTTGGTTACCCTTCCGGATGTAGGTTGGCACTAAACTACTTCCTCTTTATGCTTTCTTTAACTGTAATTGCCCTTCATACTTATACAGTTCTTCAAGTGCGTTGGTGCTGGTACAACTTTTCCAGTTCGGCTTTTTTGAAATGTACTTGATGTTATTTATCCTAATTTACATAGCATTATTGCTGAGATTGAGAGGACTAACAAGAACCTTCACTCACAGTTTAGGATTGACCTGTCTTCTTAATCAAAAGGAGATTGAACCTCTACCAGGGATCTCTCCTTTTTTTGATTGTTTTTACAATCACTCCATTTTTTCTTTTCATATAAGTTTTTTCTTCTTGTTTCTCTTAGCATTACTGCTGAGATTGAGAGGACTAACTAGAACCTTCACTCACTGTTTAGGATCGACCTGTCTTCTTAATCAAAAGGAGATTGAACCTCTACCATGGATCTCTCCTTTTTTTGATTGTTTTTACAATCACTCCATTTTTTCTCTTCATATAAGTTTTTCCTTCTTGTTTCTCTTATTAATGTAACACTTCCTATTTGCATTTCCTTTTGGGATACAACATTCTTAGTATGAATATTGTCCCACTTTTCTATCCACTTTAATTCAATCAACACACCCATCATTCTATATTTTATAACTTATGAATTTCCTTTTTCCTCTTCTTTTTATATAATAACTCTCTTATTCATCCATTATTCTTCATTTTTTCATGGATGTTTAAGTTTTAAATTTTGAATTATTTGCAATGCCTATATTCTGCACATACAGGTGAGTTTAGATTGGTTGTATAACATAATTATCTTGCTGTTTTGCCATAGTTTAACTTATTACAAAACCATGTATTTAACTTTTGCTTTAAACTTGTATTTTATTTCTTTTTGTAATTATTTGTCAGATTTGAAATAGTTTGACTTTAATATTTGAGGTAATGTAATGTAATGTAATCTGATAACAGACACCACTCGCTCATTTTATTACTATGTTTGACTTTCCTGATACTATTGTTTTCTTTATAGCCTGATGATGGTCTGAAGACCGAAACATGTTGCGCATTAACTTGTGAACCTTACTATTAAACGTTGTGGATAGACTTTGAGTTTTATTACTACGATTATCTACATCATCCACATTTGAGAGATGGATTTCCTTTTCAATTAAGACTTTTGTCAATTATGACACAAAAGATTACTTACTTTAATATTTATGATTTTTTTACTAATACACAATGTCCTCTGTCTATTTATTAAATAGCCACTTTTTTATAGATTTGTGGTCTTTAATGATGTTTTATAGATGTATAAAGATGTTAGAATTACCCTGAAGATTTGAAAAATCGTTGTTTCTTTTACTTTTCTGTTTAAAATTTAAAATATTAGCTTAAATTTTGAATATCTGTTTTTTTATTCATAGATAAAGGTTTATTGTGTATATGTATCATTTCTAAAAAGCAACGCAATGCAGTCTTTTAATCTTCTGGAACTTTGACCTATATACTTTTCATCACAATTATTACAATGCATTTCATATATTATACTATTTTGTTCATTTTTTTACTTCATCTTTAGTTTTACTGAAAATTTTATTACATAATAGTTTTTTTAGGTTTATTGGCAATTTTTAAATTTTTTTCTTTTAAAACCTTTTGTATTCTTGAATTTATTTCTTTAATAAAAGGGGTACTATAAAAAATGAAGTATTCATTGTTATTAATTTTAGGTTGATCAATTGTAATATTGTTGATAACAGCTGTTTTAGTAAGGATAATAAAAAACTCTTCGTTTTAACAAAACTTCCAATATTTATTTAAAAACTGCTTTTTTAAAAGACTCAATGACAGCCGTTTCTTCAATATGTCAATCTGACGATGCTAGTTGTCTAGCGAAACGGCTGTCATTAAGTCTTTTAAAAAAGCAGTTTTTAAATAAATATTGGAAGTTTTGTTAAAACGAAGAGTTTTTTATTATCCTTAATAAGATGGACTTCCAAAAAGTAAGGGTTAGTACAATCAAATTAAGCTGTTTTAGTGATATTATTTTGAGTAGTGGTAGAAAAAAGTAATTTTTTTAATAGTTTTGGTGGATATGAGTTGTCTAAAAATAACTGGTATAAATGTTTTAAGCTATTATGCTTTTTAGAAGGATTACATATAAAATGAATTCTTTTTTTCATAGCATTAATTAAGTTAATATTTGTTTTGTAAGGATGGTACGGATTAGAGGTAATGTATCTTCCAGAACTAGATTATGTTTTGACTGTTTAGATGGCAATTCAGATTTTTACTGTTATTTTAAGTATACAAATAGGTAAGAACAGTTTAATTTTCAGGTTTTGTGGAGAAGCTATCCAATATTATAGAGAAACAGGCCAACACCTTAAGTACCTTAGGAAAAATACTTTGTGGCATTCAATAGGAACTAATGGGTTTGCATGAACAATTTTCAACTTTGAATATTTCTGTAGCAAAGTGTAATATCTCACAAGAAGATGTTGAAATGGCTTCAATGTTTCCTATACACTCTGAAGAGAAGCTCCAGAATGTTGAAGTGAAGCTTTAACATCCTGAATTTTTTCAAAACGTGGTGAGTATATTTTGTAGAGTGTACAACTCAATTTGATTATAATCATACTTTAATAATTATTAATTTTTTCATTGTTATGTTTTAGCTTGCTTGTGTTTCCCTTTTTTGAGGAAAACATATTAACAACCTAATTTTTAATATATTACGAAAAACGTCCAATGATGTCTGCCTCGGATTTAGTGGTGTCGGTAGAAAAGGAAAGAAGAATTTTTCAAATTAAAATCTTCGCAAGGTTATATTGGCAGCTGTTGAAATACGTTACATCGAAGTAGATGATATTGTACTAAAAAGAACGTCTTCAGAACTGGCAATATCTGGTGATCATGATCAAGGAAGAAAAGCAAGATCAACAAAACAATATGGTTAGTTTACATTTATTTGTTATTGTTAGTTCAAGCAAATGGAGAAAGCTTCAACAATCAAATTTATTGTACTAAATCTTACTTTTTGGAAGTCCATCTTATTAAGAATAATAAAAAACTCTTCGTTTCAACGTAACTTCCAAGTTTATTTGAAAAAATATGTCATTGTGATTTAAAACATATTTTTTCAAATAAACTTGGAAGTTAAGTTGAAACGAAGAGTTTTTTATTATTCTTAATTAGTTCAACAATCAGCTTAGAATATTCCTAAATATATGCTTTTTAACACAAAAAAGTCCAATATGATTGTTTTCCGTTTCTTTATTTGCCTGAACTCTTTACTGTTTTATTTTCTTCATTGTCTCTGCCATGTGATACATTTTAAATAAAATAATTAAATTGTTATGAAAATATTCCATGTAGTAATGGTTGAAACAATTTCTTATAATTATGTGCAGATTATATAATACACTTTTTTAATTATTGTTTTAAGTACTTCTAGTCTGATGTCTTTGTCTTCAGGAGATTCGACCACAACTTCGAGTGGCAGTGGCAATGTTTTGTAGTTGTGAACAATATGGTACTTAAGCAATATGATAATGTCCATTAGGATATAATATGTAAAGTATATTTTATTATTATTATCTCGTTGTAGGATCATCTTGTATATTGTTATTTGCATAGTGGGTTTTGACAAACAACTATTTTATTTATTCATAAGATTTGTCTAGTGGGTTTTTACAAACAATTGTTTTATTTATTTGTATGGGTATATAATATGTTTTGACATACAAGCTTCATAATTTACACATATATATTTTCTTGTATATAGTTTCTGTGTTCATTTTATTTTTGTTTTATTGAGAAAGTTTTTATTACGCTTATTGTTATTTATTTACATTATTTATTTTCCCTTTGTGTAAGTTATATGCAGGGTGTGACTATTATTAATAGTTCATAAAAATATATATTTTCTGTGATGATTTTTTACATATAAGTAACTACACATTTTTTCAAGTAAATTTCGATTTTTGAATGTGCTTCTACTTAATCTAATGACTAAAATTTTAAACGTCTACACCCTGTTAATAACTGTTTTTTTTTGTATATTATGATAAACAGAGGAGTGACATTTTTTAAGTTTTGTTATTTGTTTGTTCACCTTTTTATTGTTTTCAATAAATTCATTGAAAACTAAATAATTTTTGTATTTCTCACCTATTAAATTACTATAATAGGGAAATATGAACTATTCATTTAAGCTAAATATTGAGTACAACACTTTGCTTTATAAATAAATGAAACTGGACATTATTTAACAAACAAATAACTACTTATAGGTATATATTATTTGTTTTTTTCTTCAACCTTTTCTATATATTGATTTGTGTTTCTTGGGTGTTAGGTTGTGATTATTTAATTAATACAATAAAACTACTTTATATCCATTATATCAGTCAAGACTACCCTTCTTTATATATATATATATATATATATAAAAATGAAGATAATGGGTTAAGCCCGCAAAAATACTACTACCATTTATATATTATATTAGAGGTATTTAACAATTATAACGAGTACCTTAAATTTACAATAGAAGAAGAAAATGAAGAAAACATGGTACCATTTCTTGATACACAAGTTATTCGTAATCAAACCAATAAAATAATATTAGATTGGTATTTAAAACCCTCTAGTTCTGGAAGATACATTAACTGTAATTCGTACCATCCTTACAAAACAAAAATTAACATAATTAATGCTATGAAAAAAAGAATCCATTTTATATGTCATCCATCTAAAAAGCATAATAGCTTAAAACGTTTATACCAATTATTTTTAGACAACTCATATCCACCAAAATTATTAAAAAAATTACTTTTTTCTACTCCTACTCAAAATGATCTAACTAAAACAGCTGTTATCAACAATATTACAATTAATCAACCTGAAATTAATAACAATGAAAACTTCATTTTTTATAGTAGTATCCCTTTTATTAAAGAAATAACTCCAAAAATACAAAAGATTTTAAAAGAAGAAAAAAATATAAAAATTGCCAATAAACCTATAAAAACTGTTAATAAAATTTTCAGTAAAACTAAAGATAAAGTAAAAAATGATGAAAAAAATAGTATAATATATGAAATTCATTGCAATAATTGTGATAAAAAATATATAGGTCAAAGTTCCAGAAGATTAAAAGACCGCATTGTATCTCATAAAAGTGATATAAGACTTAAAAAAGATTCATGTGCATTAACAAATCATTGTATAGAAAATGGACATATTGCAGATTTCGAAAACACCAAAATCTTGAATCGTGAAAAAAATCAATACAAACGTTGCTTTTTAGAAATGATACATATACACAATGAACCTTTATCTATGAATAAAAACGGATATTCAACATTTAAGTAATATTTATGCTAATATCTTAAATTTTGAACAGAAAAATAAAACAAACAACGATTTTTCAAATCTTACTTTAAATTCAGTGTAATTCTAACATCTTCATATATCTATAAAACATCATGACAGACCACAAATCTATAAAAAAGTGGCTATTTAATAAATAGACAGAGGACATTGTGTATTAGTGAAAAAATTCATAAATATTAAGTAATCTTTTGTGTCATAATTGACAGATGTCTAAAAAAATATATTTTTTACATTATAATTTATTATACCTTGTTTAAAAAGTTTATCAAGATTTTCTTTAAAAAAATACTAGCTTCTAATTTAATCTCAAAAAGGTAATATTAATATTAAAAAAAAAAAAAATTTTTTTTCAAAATAATAGTTTTAATTATATTTATATTTACCATTGTAAAGAACAAATTTTATAATCCTCGTATACATTCCTTGAAAATGGAAATAAATTTTCCGAAAGCTTGGAAAAAAGTATAAAGAGTTTACTTTTATTAATTGCTGCATACCCCAATATTACTGGTTTCATACCTTATTAGTCAGCAAATAAACTACCTTTATATATATATATATAAGACCAGGAGTCTTTGCTCACCGTTAGGAGCTAACTTGTAAGTTTCTTGGGTTTGCAGCTATAATGAAAGAGTACTCTTTTAAGTTATTTATTCCAAGCTTTCGGTTATGATTATAACCATCATCAGGGAGCTACAATTTTGTTAACATATTATATAAAATGTAATAATTTAATTAATTTGAAATTTACAACTTATTGAGATTGTATCATCCAAGATGTTAAAATCATTAAAAAAACAGCACAAAACATGTTAAAAAAACCTTTTCTTGGTGAATTGTAGTTATTAAAAACTTTCAACAAGAAAACATTTCACCGTAAAACACACATTATATAAATTTTATTATTATTATTATTATTATTATTATTATTAAAATCGTTACTACATTCCACCGGTTGAATATGTGTTAATGATGCCACGTGGTAAAACAGAATAGGTTAAAGTTCAACTCTTAGACTAGGAAAGAGAGAGGACAGCGCATGGCAATGAAAACCTTATGCGTGTGATTGAAGCCAATTTTCAAACGTTTGACATATGTTTGGTGGTAAACAAATTTGGAACGTCGAATTGTATTTTTTTAGTTTTTTTATTAATTTTCACCTTTTTTAATTACCTGAATAGACATTTTAAAATGGTTAATTGTGCAGTTTATAAGTGCAACAGTCAGAGTGCTAAAAAAGAGGAAGGAATTTCATTTCATAGGTAAAAAGTATTTTAAAACTATTTCCTTGAAATTTATTTTTATTAATATTACAGCTTTCAGGTAATAGATGTTTAACTAAATCACATATGTTATGTATGATAACTTAAATTAATTGTACATACATTTTGAAAATTGTTTTCATTCAGTTTTAAAGATTATTTTTCAATTAATTGTTATTATTTTCTCATAGATGTAATAGTTTTGCAGTGGCGTGGAACAAAAACATATATTTAAAATAGATAAAATAGATTAAAATTGTAATATTTATTAAATAAATTTGTTTTAAAATGATTTTTTTTGGAGCAGTATATATTTAAAGACTTTTTAAATTAGATTTGTAATACGAAATAATGAAAATGATTATTTAATAATCGTATAAGAAAAATCGTATGATACGCCTATGTCAATATTGTCCGCCATTAGTTTGGTGGTAAATGGGCAAGAATAATAAACATTTTACCAGGATTGCTTAATCCCATAAGACGTACGTTCGCCAAAAAATCGATTGCACGTGACGTCACTGCAGTCCTCGGCCGTATTAAAACGATTTTATGAGAATATTTATTATAAATTATAAGTGTTTAATCTTAAAAATCCAAATAGTGGTACGTTAGTATTACAGAAATCATAAAAATACTGTCTAATTCCTATTATTTCCATGCATTTATATGGGGCATTTTCCAGTATTCACCGGTGAATGCCACGGGGTCAACCGGTTGCACACCAAAGCGTTCCAAAATTAATCGTTCCTGACTTTGTGAGTGTTTCTAAATTCACCGGTAACTCTACCGGTCAAGCACCGCAACTACCAGGTTTTTGGGTTGGAATTTCGGTGTTTTTTCTAACATTTAATATAATTCGAGGTTTTGTGTCAGATTGGTATTTTTAAAATATAAATATTTCTATAAAAAATGGAAACTTGGAAACCGGTATTTGATTGATGAGAATGGGAAAGTAATGTTGAACGGAAATAATATTGTCCTTCAAAATATAAATAGTCAGTAAAATAATTACTAAAATTTATAAATCAAATTTAATATTATTTCAATTTATTTTGGTCTGTTTAATTGGCTAATAAAATCATAATGATAAACAATCTAAAGAGATAACTCAAGTCTCGTTTACTTCAAAAATATGATAAAACAAATCTAAATACAAATTCATAACACAGAACACAAAAAAAAAACAAATTGAAATGTCAAAACATCGGTCATCTACTTAGACCATATACAAATAGACTGGCTGTGACGTCATTTTTCTGAACAACATACTGAAGCCAATATTATCTCTCTTTGTCGCATGAAGTTCGTGGAGCTACGGGATGAGGTGTGTGGGCAGTACTGTTTACAAACAACAAATACCAGCGGCGCGAAGGTCTTTTAATAGGTACCTAACAAGGTTTTAACTCTAATCAAAATTCTTAAATCATAACTTTAACCCAAAATTAATACAACGAAAACAATAACACAAATAGTTTATGAACAGGGTAAGATTAATGTTTACATATGATTCGCAATGTTCCATGCTATAAGAGACAGTGCAGTCGAAGATTTACGAAAACAACCGAAGAAGTTTTATTCAAACGTGGATTTGTTTGTAAACATATAGTCATAGAACACAACATATTATAGTTATTTTGGCTTCACAACAAGGACAGAAAATTGACGTCTATTTGTATATGGTCTAAGGTCATCTACCAAAGCGTTTCAATATTCCACAGAAACCATAGAGAACCTGACATTGACCATAAAAAAAACGGTTTATTCGACCGGTTTATTTACGGTGAATATTGGAAAATGCCCATAGTAAACGTTATAATGAAGGACTGCAGTGACGTCACACAGCTGTCGGACAAATCAGCCCGATTAGGCAATCCTGGTAAATGTTTATCGTTCTTGGTAAATGGGTTACATATTCCAATGCGTAGTCCTCTCTCTTTCCTTGTCTAAGGTTCAACTTCATATTAGTGCTCCGAGAATGGACTGGAAAAGTGTGACGTCAAAATTTGTGTTCTATGCTGTTGAACTGGGAAATGTCAACGAAATGATTCCAAACGGCAACATTATAAATCTCCAGAAATAACTTTTGTTTGAGGTATTTTGTTATTGTTATACTTTGAAATATAACGGAAGGATCATAATTAAATACATATAAGCAAAATTTTTCCAAATTCGATTTTTAAGGTACCATTTTTGTAAGTATTCTTAAAATTTATGACAATGCACAACTTTGAAGGTTATGTTATAATATTTTTACGGAAATTGTTCTTCTATCTACTTTAGTGATATGTAAATCATATGAATGAACACTTACCAATGAAAAACAGTAATTAACTCCCAAAAATCAAGAAAATACAATATAATAGTTAATAACACTTATAAAACATACCATAAAAAAAGTTGTTTGGAATCAGTTGGTTTGACGCTTACGTCACTACTTTCCCAGTCCATGACATTGCGATCCCCAACACACCACAGAACACAAGGACCATAAAGCGAATGAGTTGGTGTTTGGCTAATGAGTCCAATTTGGCATACAACTCATCGTAACAGGCCACCGGAACTGAAGCAGAAGAGAAGACTGAAATGCCAAGGTCAAAGCAGTTGAAAATATTACAAGTACAACATTAAAATGAATGATTCAATAGGTGCGTTCTTTTTGACTGAGATCTCAGTTAATCTCAGCTCACATCGGTAATGTGCGTGTTCTTTTCGATTTACTCACTTCGAAGTGAGCTGAGATTTTTCCTTCCCCTTTACCGATGCTGAATGTGCTATGCGGGGGTATCAGTTAGAATTGAGTCGGAAATAAAGTGGTGGGGAGCAAGAAATCGTAGGTCGCGCGTTTGTCGTTCTTTTTGGTGCTTACTCACTTCACTTTATATCAGATCACTTCGTTTGAAGTGAGCTGAGATCTCAGTCAAAAAGATCGCACCTAATATATGTATCAAATATAAAGACTTATGAACAAAATGTAAGTTGAAGGCTTAGAATTTGTTCATGTGTAACATGAATTATAATACTTAAAAAAAAGGTATTTATATAACAAAAAAGTATTACAATTTAATTTTAAAACAAAATTGTTCTAGAGAGGACCTAATGCAACACCGAAAGTCCCAACAGAAGAACAGATAAGGCAAGAAGATCCCCATTATAGGCTAATGAGACCAATGGCTAATGAGACCATCTGGGGTTCCCTACCGTATCGGTCCATCCGAAAAGAGCCAAGGTGCAGCAACTGGATACTCATCTGTAACATTATGTATTTCAATATATCACAATTAAACTAATTAAAGAAAATTTTATTACATAATCTCACTATACCGACTCAATACAATTAAGAAAAGGGGAACGAATTTCAAAAAAGGTAATGTCAACTTAAAAGAGTTTGAAAATTGATTTGCAAACACACAACACCACAACTGTACCTAATGACAGGGTAGGGGACTCTAATTTTTATTAAAAAAATTGGTTAATGAGACAATGGACAGGGCTTCCTGGGACTTCGTGTCAGGAAAACATCAGAAAAAACTATACCTCAACTTGGGAAGCATAACGCTGAAAGAGTTGGGGAAAAAACCCGAAGGGGAAACTCCGGACACTGGAGGAACGACTGGGGAACAGACAGCCCAACCACCCGTGGTGAGGGCTGGAGAGTTGCCTGGGCCGTCCTCCGAGGGTATGGAGTTGGAGGAAACTTCCTGCAGTAAGGAGGGACCGAGCCGTGTGGCCACGGATGACCTGCCTGCGAAGGCAGCAATCCCGGCGACACTGGCTATGGAGACCGCCGAGGTGCAGGGAGAAACGGAAGAGGTACCGGGCAAGGAACCGGGATACCTCTAGGTGGGAAAAAAAAAAATGAAAATAAAAATACTACAAGCAAATATACATCACTGTAAGGCAGCCACGGCTGTATTACAGAAGCCACGGCTGTATTACAGAGATGTCTACTCAAACAAGACATAGATCTTGCTCTTGTGCAGGAACCCTATGTCGTTGGGAGAGCGGTCAAAGGGTTACCATGCGCGGGAGGCTATGACTTGATCTATTCGACGAATGGCCACCCTCGGGCATGCATAGTAGCCAAAAGAAATCTTGATGTTTTTCCACAATGGGACCTGTGCACAGGAGACCTAGTGGCAATTACAGTCAAGATTAAAAGAAATAACATGTCGAGGCAGATTGTTATTGGTTCGGCATACCTACCTTACGACCAATCAGGTCCCCCTCCTTCCAAAGAGGTGAGAGAACTGGTTACACATTTTAGGGACAAAGGGATCGAACTCCTTCTGGGGTGCGACGCCAATGCTCACCATATCATATGGGGGAGCACAGACATTAACTCAAGAGGGGAGTCACTTCTGGAATACATTGCTTGCAATAATCTAGAAGTGGCTAACGTTGGGAATGACCCCACTTTTGTGATCGAATCGCGGGAGGAGGTCATTGATATCACAGTAGGTACAAGAGAGGTGTGCAGGTGGGTGGACGGATGGCATGTCTCTAGGGAGATGTCTATGTCCGACCATAGGCATGTCCTCTACAACCTAACCTGTGAAACGGGGAAGGAGGAGGTCACATATCGCAACCCTAGAACTTGTGACTGGGACTCCTTTAGGGAGCACCTTGAGCAGGGTCTAAGCGAATGCCTCCCAGCCCCAAAGAATGTGGCTGAAATAGACCTCCTCTCAGAACAACTGACTGGAGGTCTTATGGATTCCTATAACAGAAACTGCCCAGAGAAAAGGAAGAGGGCTAATAGGGACACTGTATGGTGGACCAAAGACCTCTCGAGTCTCAGGACAGAAGTGAGAAGACTCTTCAACCTGGCCAAAAGAACAAATGGCTGGGAAGCCTATAAGGCTAAAAGGAGAGAATATGGCTATGCGATTCGCAAAGCCAAAGAAAACTCTTGGAGAAAATTCTGTGAGGACATTGACAGTCTTCCAGAATGCTCCAAGCTGAGAAAAACTCTCCAGAGGGACACCATGGGTAGGGTAGGATCTCTGAAGAATGAAAAAGGGGAATACACAACGACCGTTGAGGAGACTTTAGATCTTCTTCTAAAATCACACTTCCCGGGATGCGAACCTGTCACGGAGCAGGGGCACATCTGTTCAGGGTCACTCCGTAGGAGGGCATCCAAGGACAGCTGGGCCCTTGCCAACAAAATCGTGAACAGAACCAGACTAGCATGGGCGATAAAATCCTTTCACCCATACAAAGCTGCGGGACCAGACGGTATCTTCCCAGCACTGTTGCAACAGGGCAGGGAAATCATCGAGGGACCAATGTGCCGACCAATGTGCCGACTACTCAGGGCTAGCTTGGCACTGAGCTATATCCCTATGAACTGGAGGTCTGGAAGAGTAGTCTTCATACCGAAGCCTGGTAAGGCCACGTATGCTGAGACGGGCTCCTTCAGACCTATCAGCCTGACCTCCTTTTTTCTTAAAACCTTGGAAAAACTGGTGGACAGGTACCTACGGGACGGTGCTTTGAGGGTAAAACCTCTGCATCGAAACCAGTTTGTGTATAAGAGTGGGGTGTCCTGCGAGGTCGCGGTACACAAGCTGCTCCTGAAAGCGGAGCAGGCACTCTTAAATAAAGAGATAGCCCCAGGTACGTTTCTGGATATTGAAGGGGCATTTAATGTTGCCTCCTTCGATTCCATACTTAGGGCCATGCAGAACCGTGGCATAGAACAGGACATTGTAAGATGGACTGGTAATATGTTACGGGAAAGAACAATAATAGGTACGCTCTTTGGGGAGACGAGAATGGTCTCAGCCACTAAGGGGTGTCCGCAAGGAGGGGTGTTATCTCCTCTTCTGTGGAACCTGGTGGTTGACGAGCTCCTTTGTAGACTCAATGACGAGGGTATCTATGCCCAAGCCTTTGCTGATGACGTCAGCATAGTTGTAAACGGTAGATTCGGGGCCACTGTGTCCGAGAGAATGCAGCTGGCACTGAGGATTACCAAAAAATGGTGCAGACAAGAGGGATTGTCAACTAATCCGGCAAAGACCTCTGTGATAGCGTTCACCCTCAGAAGGAACCTTGACTTGAGGGAACTTCGTATGTGGGGCCAAACGCTAAAGTTTAAAGGGGAAGTCAAATACCTAGGGGTAACCCTAGATAGCAAACTAACCCTTTCCAACCACATTAGAAACACAACAGATAAAGGCCTAAGAGCTCTCTGGGCATGCAGAAGAGCTGTGGGCAATACGTGGGGGCTTAAACCCAGTATGATGCACTGGCTTTATACGAGGGTGGTGGCACCCATCATAACCTATTGTTCTGTTGTGTGGTGGCATAAAGCGAGGTGCTCAGTAGCATCTAGACAGCTAGGCAGGGTACAAAGAGTAGCCTGTCTAGCCATAACAGGAGCGATGCGAACAACGCCCACGGCGGCCCTGGAAGCTATGCTGGGACTACCTCCACTACATCTTATTGTGGAAAGGGAAGCACTGGCAGCTGCTTACAGGCTGAAAAAAAACAACGAATGGGGCAGGGCGATCCCTAGGTACCATTCCACAATCTCGAAAGAGATTGAACATAATCAATTACTGAGCATGCCCTCAGATAGAATACCTATCTGCTACGACCTTTCCAAACCATATACGGTTCACATTCCGGATAGGGACGAAGCTCGTACCAAGACTAGGAAACAACATGAATCCGTTTGGTACACAGACGGATCCAAAACAAGCACCAGCACTGGGATTGGAATCTACAATGAAAATACAGGGAAGACGTATAGTTTCAACCTGGGTTCAGTAGAGACTATCCTGCAAGCTGAAGTGGTTGCCATCAACACATGCTCGGAAATCATCCTGAACGAGACAGTCCCTAACAGGACTGTCAGGATCAGAAGTGATAGCCAAGCAGCTCTCAAAGCAATAGAGAGCGTACACACTGCGTCACGAACAGTGAAGCACTGCCAAGGAACTGTAGCTGAACTGGCACAACGCCACAAGGTTATCCTTGAATGGGTACCAGGACACACAGGGATTCTTGGAAATGAAAAAGCTGACCTCCTAGCCAGGGAAGCTTCAGGAGGAACCCTGATCGGACCTCTTCCCACATGTGGGGTCTCATACCAACATGTAAGGGAAACAATAGAGGAACGACTAAGGGAACAACATAAGAAACTCTGGATGGAACTGCCTGGACTCAGGCAATCCAGATTATTCATAACAGGTCCATCCAGGGAGAAAACTACAGAACTACTCAGCCTAAGTAGAACCCAACTGAGAAAGGCAGTGGGACTGCTTACAGGACACTGCCATCTCCGAAAACACATGAACACAATAGGACTCGCTGAGGACCCATTGTGCAGAAAATGTGGTGAGGAAGACGAAACTCCTCTTCACGTAATATGTCACTGTCCGAGCCTTAAGTGGCTTAGACAGAGACACTTTGGCATTCAGTTTCCTGAGCCAGAGGAAATCGTGAAAGCGAATATCAGGGACATTCTAAAATACATAAAGGAAACGACCTGGTATGATTACTTCAGGGGGGTACAATGAGCCTAGAGCTCCAGTACATGCATGAAACGCACCCCAGAAGAATAGAATGGAATGGTTACGCTTTTCAACATCAACACAAAGTAAATATGAAAACATTTGATTTAAATGTCCAATATCCGATCTATGATTCATTGAATTTTTATTTTGGCATATGTAAGCCATCTCCAGAAAAAGTCTCTTAACAGTGTTACTCTCCAAAACTCTAACATTGTTATAATCTATTACATGATCATTGTTTATCACATGTTCCCGTAATGCACTCCTCTCGGGATGCAGTCTGACCTATGGGTGGTTAAACGGTCTTTTAGCTTTCTGGATGTTTGACCAATATATATTTTATCACAACCACCACAAGGAATACTATAGACAACATCTGTCAATGACAGCGTTGGTGTCCTATCTTTAATTTTAGAAAATATAGAATTGACTGTGAGAACCGTCTTGTATGCAATTTTTATATTGTTTAATGGTTTAAATATTCTACTAAGCTTATGTGTGATATCCCTTATATAAGGTAAAGAGACATATTTTAAATTTACAGCTGTGGCACCGTTTGTAGGTGTGGCAGCAACAGGTGAAGTATTACTACTAATGTCAATATTTGTATTAGTTAGGACATTGGTTGTGCTAAACAACAATTTATTCAAAAGACTTCTGGGATATGAATTATCAAAGAAAAGGTTGTATAGGATCTTAAGCTTTTTATTATGGAAGCTACTGTCACTTATTTTTAAGATACGATTTTTCATTTCTTTTACCAGATTTACCTTCATTGAGTATTTATGGTACGAACAATAGTTGAGGTATCTGCCAGAACTCATTGGTTTTTTATACCAATCAACGATCAAGTGAGAACCATTACGAATCACCCTTGTATCGAGGAAAGGTATCGAGCAATGGTCATCCTCTTTTTCCAATGTGAATTGAATGTATGGATTAAACCTATTGAAATACCACAACACTTCATTTACCTCATTTTTGGGTAACGCTGCAATAATGTCGTCAACATACTTTTTTATAAAAAATAGTTTTTAAGGTAGGACATAAGTTATAGTATCTAATATATAGTCCATGACATAGTTAGCTAAAATAGGTGAAATAGGACTACTCATAGGAGTTCCAAATGTTTGTTTGTAAAATGTATTGTTAAAGGAGAAATAATTGTTGTCAAACAGCAACGTTAATAATTTTATAAAAGTTTCTAAACTGATGCTGCAATGCCCAGAAACTAAGTCCCATTTTTACTGATTGCATCAATGCAAACGTCTAAGTACACATTACTGAACAAAGATACCACATCCAAGCTAACAATGACATACCCTTCAGGTAACTGCATTCCAATGAACTGTGAATTAACATGAAAAGAAAAGAATCTCTAATGTAATATTCATTATCAAATTCATAAGCTTAGTCAAAATGTCAGTCAAATAATTTGCAATAGTTTCAGTAGGGGTATTAATAGAGGCTATTTTAGGTCGAACACTCAATGGATTTTTATGTATTTTAGGGTAGAGAGTAGAATTTTTCAGCAACACCATTATAGCAAGATAATTTCTTTTTGCCGTATCATCAATTTCTTTTTTGTCAAATAAGGATTTTATATATCTGTTACATTTTTGTTGAATAGTAGAGGTGGGGTCCCTATTCAATTCAATGTACGAATTATCATTTCTAATAATTGACTCTGATAACTGTATGTATTGTTGTTTATCGAGAATGACAGTTACACCACCTTTATCAGACCTAGTGACTATTAAGTTTGGATTTTCTTTCAAACAATTTTCTTTCTTAACAAATTCTAAGTCTTCAACTTACATTTTGTTCATAAGTCTTTATATTTAATACATATAGGTATTGAATCATTCATTTTAATGTTGTACTCACGAAGTATAGAACACAGGAGTCTGAACGTAATGTTGAGCGAATGGCCTCAGTTTACGGGACAGATTTTTTGCCAGTAGAGTGCGCCACTCTTAAAGAAGTACTCGTTTAAATTATTACGCGGCAAATCTTGTTGCTATTGACACCTCTGTGGAAAAAAATCCTCTGAGAAATATGGAATTTCCGTATTAGCGTGCTAGTTCATGGTACAGGTACAAGTTTACATGTAATAATAATAATACTAACGGTACGTCCCGAATATTTGCGCCACCAGTGGCAGAAAAGAAAACTATAATCTGGGTATATTTATTGCGTACATGAATACTATGAAAAACCCGATACCGTTCAGACTCCTGTGTTCTATACTTCGTGGTTGTACTTGTAATATTTTCAACTGCTTTGACCTTGGCATTTCAGTCTTCTCTTTCGCTTCAGTTCCGGTGGCCTGTTACGATGAGTTGTTTGCCAAATTGGTCTCATTAGCCAAACACCAACTCATTCGCTTTATTGTCCTTGTGTTCTGTGGTGTGTTGGGGATCGCAATGTCACTCTCGGAGCACTAATATGAAGTTGAACTTTAACCTTTAACCTATTCTATTTTACAACGTGGCATCATTAACACATTCAACTGGTGGAATGGTAGTAACGATTTTAATAATAATAATAAAATTTATCTAATGTGTGTTTTACGGTGAAATGTTTTCTTGTTGAAAGTTTTTAATAACTACAATTCACGAAAAAAAGGTTTTTTTTAACATGTTTTGTGTTGTTTTTTTAATGATTTTTACATCTTGGATGATACAATCTCAATAAGTTGTAAGTTTCAAATTAATTTAATTATTACATTTTATATATGTTAAAAAAATTGTAGCTCCCTGATGATGGTTATAATCATAACCGAAAGCTTGGAATAAACAACTTAAAAGAGTACTCTTTCATTGTTGCTGCCAACCCAAGAAACTTACAAGTTATTTCCTAACGGTCAGCAAAGACTCCTGGTCTTTTTATCTTCAGGTATGGGTTATTACCAGCACATTAGAGCTACCTATGGGCCCTCAGTAGTTATATAAATAATGAAAACCTGGTCCAGAGTTAATTTGAAATTAGCAAGAGAACACAACAGAAAATCTTTTCTACTCAAATGCTGAAAACTAGGACTCACACCTCCACACATTAGACACACTACACAACCAGTACAGAATCTACTTCACAGACAAGACATTTACAACATACAGGATAAACAATTTAGGTTAGTACACAAGCTTTAAGTCTTGAAATTAGTAGCAATCATAAACTTATATTAAAGATAGAGTCAATTAAAAGTTCTTTTAAATCAGAAATTTTAGCACTTACAAGTAGAGATGTTTTTGATCACTTTTCTAGTTTTCAGCACAGATCTTATAGTAGAGTTTTTCATAATGTTAAATCAAAAAATTTAAGAAAACTTGACAATCTTATCAATGAAGAATTAAATCAAAATCTTAAAACCAATCCTAGATGGATAAATAATCTTTCGAACAATGTTTTACCAAAAGACATGAAATTTCTATCTTTAGGTCCTAAAATTAGTATTGAACCTCAGATTTCTTCTGATATCTCCATTAAAAGTGTTTTGGCAGATGTTGATTATATATTGTCTGATATTAATGATGTTGACACCAGGAACATCACTACAGCAAGAACTGTTAATGTCATAACAAAGTCAGTTAATAATCGTAAAGCAAATAACTCAATTTTCAGAATGTTATATTGTAAAACAAAAAAATTCTTGAAAGAAAATCCAAACTTAATAGTCACTAGGTCTGATAAAGGTGGTGTAACTATCATTCTCGATAAACAACAATACATACAGTTATCAGAGTCAATTATTAGAAATGATAATTCATACATTGAATTGAATAGGGACCCCACCTCTACTATTCAACAAAAATGTAACAGATATATAAAATCCTTATTTGACAAAAAAAGAAATTGATGATACGGCAAAAAAGAAATTATCTTGCTATAATGGTGTTGCTGAAAAATTCTACTCTCTACCTAAAATACATAAAAATCCATTGAGTGTTCGACCTATAATAGCCTCTATTAATACCCCTACTGAAACTATTGCAAATTATTTGACTGACATTTTGACTAAAGCTTATGAATTTGATAATGAATATTACATTAGAGATTCTTTTCTTTTCATGTTAATTCACAGTTCAATGGAATGCAGTTACCTGAAGGGTATGTCATTGTTAGCTTGGATGTGGTATCTTTGTTCAGTAATGTGTACTTAGACGTTTGCATTGATGCAATCAGTAAAAAATGGGACTTAGTTTCTGGGCATTTCAGCATCAGTTTAGAAACTTTTATAAAATTATTATCGTTGCTGTTTGACAACAATTATTTCTCCTTTAACAATACATTTTACAAACAAACTTTTGGAACTCCTATGGGTAGTCCTATTTCATCTATTTCAGCTAACTATGTCATGGACTATATATTAGATACTATAACTTATATACTTATACTTATATACTTATACCTTACAAACTATTTTTTATAAAAAAGTATGTTGACGACATTATTGCAGCGTTACCCAAAAATGAGGTAAATGAAGTGTTGTGGTATTTCAATAGTTTTAATCCATACATTCAATTCACATTGGAAAAAGAGGATGACCATTGCTCGATACCTTTCCTCGATACAAGGGTGATTCGTAATGGTTCTCACTTGATCGTTGATTGGTATAAAAAACCAATGAGTTCTGGCAGATACCTCAACTATTGTTCGTACCATAAATACTCAATGAAGGTAAGTCTGGTAAAAGAAATGAAAAATCGCATCTTAAAAATAAGTGACAGTAGCTTCCATAATAAAAAGCTTAAGATCCTATACAACCTTTTCTTTGATAATTCATATCCCAGAAGTCCTTTGAATAAATTGTTGTTTAGCACAACCAATGTCCTAACTAATACAAATATTGACATTAGTAGTAATACTTCACCTGTTGCTGCCACACCTACAAACGGTGCCACAGCTGTAAATTTAAAATATGTCTCTTTACCTTATATAAGGGATATCACACATAAGCTTAGTAGAATATTTAAACCATTAAACAATATAAAAATTGCATACAAGACGGTTCTCACAGTCCTTGACAGATGTTGTCTATAGTATTCCTTGTGGTGGTTGTGATAAAATATATATTGGTCAAACATCCAGAAAGCTAAAAGACCATTTAACCACCCATAGGTCTGACTGCAGACTGCATCCCGAGAGGAGTGCATTAGGGGAACATGTGATAAACAATGATCATGTAATAGATTATAACAATGTTAAGAGTTTTGGACCGGGAAAGTAACACTGTTAAGAGACTTTTTCTGGAGATGGCTTACATATGCCAAAATAAAAATTCAATGAATCATAGATCGGATATTGGACTTAAATCAAATGTTTTCATATTTACTTTGTGTTGATGTTGAAAAGCGTAACCATGATACAGTCCTCAGAAGCAAACATGAGCCCTGAGTGGGCGTGTCCATGTCGCTGTAGTTGTATTTTCTTAGTAACATTCGATATTTTGAATCGATAACCAAATATCGATATCATAAGTGTCATCTGTCAAAAGATATGTAAACAAAGTTGCTAAAAATCTAAAAATGAAACTATCAATATTAATTAATAAAAACATTACATTGGACCAAAAATACAATAATCTGTCCTAAAAAATGTCTCTATTTTCAAATTTCAAGAAATTTCCAAAAGCAATATCTGTTTTACATTTGCAAAATATTCGAAAAATTGTTGGATTCAAAAACTATCCGGTTGGTGAAATTGTCTGAAAATCGGATAATTATCATCACATTGACAACACTAAAATTGTTTTATATTGATAAAATCATTCGATCATATTATGTCGATTATATTTACAATTACTAATGTACAATCGTTAACATTGGCTTGTAATTGGCTGATTGCGATGACCTCTCTTTTAGTTCACATATTTTCCGCGGACCATGTTCGCTTCTGTCGACTGTATCTCTCTTGATTTTTAAATACATATTGCGGATTCACTTGCACCCCTGTTGCGTGGTGACAGATCACAGGGTCTCTATTTGGTCTCATTAGCCAATTTTTTTAATAAAAATTAGAGTCCCCTACCCTGTCATTAGGTACAGTTGTGGTGTTGTGTGTTTGCAAATCAATTTTGAAACTCTTTAAGTTGACATTACCTTTTTTGAAATTCGTTCCCCTTTTCTTAATTGTATTGAGTCGGTATAGTGAGATTATGTAATAAAATTTTCTTTAATTAGTTTAATTGTGATATATTGAAATACATAATGTTACAGATGAGTATCCTAACCTAACCTAACCAGATGGTCTCATTAGCCATTGGTCCCATTAGCCTATAATGGGGATCTTCTTGCCTTGTCTGTTCTTCTGTTGGGACTTTCGGTGTTGCATTGGGTCCTCTCTAGAACAATTTTGTTTTAAAATTAAATTGTAATACTTTTTTGTTATATAAATACCTTTTCTTTAAGTATTATAATTCATGTTACACATGAACAAATTCTAAGTCTTCAACTTACATTTTGATCATAAGTCTTTATATTTGATACATATATTGAATCATTCATTTTAATGTTGTACTGGTAATATTTTCAACTGCTTTGACCTTGGCATTTCAGTCTTCTCTTCCGCTTCAGTTACGATGAGTTGTTTGCTAAATTGGTCTCATTAGCCAAACACCAACTCATTCGCTTTATGGTCCTTGAGTTCTGTGGTGTGTTGGGGATCGTAATGTCACTCTCGGAGCACTAATATGAAGTTGAACTTTAACCTTTAACCATAGATATTATAACCTAAAATGGATGTGCCTTAGAGATAGTATGGGACCATAGCAACCAGACAAAGATAGATAAAGAAGTGTGGCAAAAGGAGCGCCAAAGCATTGTGAGTAGTGGCTTATTTGTGCTTTCTAACTAAGAAATAGAGTAGCTGATGCTACTGAATATTGTGATAAGGAATTAAATATTTCAGAATTTTCTCAAAGTGAAGCTACTGTCAGGTTTTGTAACACAATTAATAACATTTTTGATATTTTAAATACAAGGAACTTTTTGGGTAAAACTATTTACAAACTATATAAAATTTGAAGGAGCATAAGCGACTGCTTATTCACTCAGAAATAAAAGCTCCTTATAGTGCCATTTGTTTGGCTCAGGATGAAACAAGTATTTTGAATGTCGCTTCGACATATAAAAGTAGTAATAATTTAGATACATTAAATTGTGATTTAGATAAATAAAAACCATTGACGAAATAAAGCAAAAAAGACATTTTCAAATATTTCCAACTGTTTACAGGTATTTAAATTATGTTATTGGATATATAGCTGGATTTGTTTGTTGGAAAATTATAAAAACTATAAATTGTAAAGAATGTGCACACGCTCTCCAATCACATCATTCACTTTCTTGATTGCTTGATAAAAATAATAGAGGAACACTTTGCAAGAGCCTTTAAAAGATGTTTTAAAAAATATGTACTGTTGCAGAGAGTGTAATAAGAGCTTCAAATCTCTCAAACCCAAATATTTTAAATCACTTGATCATTTTTTCTGTGAGAAAATTGAACATTTCACAAGTTTTTGGGATCAAGATCCCCTTTACGGGCCTATTTTACAGTTAGTTAAAGTTGTATTGAAATTATACTTCACAATCAGACTGCATTATTACAATCAGTTGAAGAACGAAATTAGTTCTCGTGTTCTACCTAAATTTACTAAATTAATTCATTTTAAAGATCAGTAAATAACTTTTAAATTTTAAAGTTTTTATAAACTTTAAAATTTGAATTAAAATTTTACTTTGTCTACATATACAAATGTTGTATTAGTCATAAATGTAATTATATACAATTACAAACAAAAGTAAAATGTGCATATAAAAAATTATCAATTAAGTTTTTATGTAAACATAATTTAATTGTAGAATTTCTACATTTATTTATGTTTAGAAATTGAAAAAATAAAGATTTACGCGTGGAAAAATTATTCTAATTCATTTCCAAACCAAACTTCTTAATAACTTTATAGTAGACAAAATTAATTTGAATTTTGTATTTTTTTACATTGCCATCCCGCGTTTTTTGCCACCCTTCTATCTCCATCTCTCTTGCACTGCTAGTGCGACACACGGTAGTATACTCTGTGTATTGACAGGGCACATCCATTTTAGGTTATATCTATGCCTTTAACCTATTCAGTTTTACCACGTGGCATCATTAACACATTCAACCGGTGGAATGTAGTAACGATTTTAATAATAATAATAATAATAACATTTATATAATGTGTGTTTTGCGGTGAAATGTTTTCTTGCTGAAAGTTTTTAATAACTACAATTCACGAAGAAAAGGTTTTTTTAACATGTTTTGTGCTGTTTTTTTAATGATTTTAACATCTTGGATGATACAATCTCAATAAGTTGTAAGTTTCAAATTAATTTAATTATTACATTTTATATAATATGTCAACAAATTTGTAGCTCCCTGATGATGGTTATAATCATAACCGAAAGCTTGGAATAAATAACTTAAAAGAGTACTCTTTCATTATTGCTGCAAACCCAAGAAACTTACAAGTTATATATATTTGAAATTTCTTGGTTTTTTGTCCGTTTTAGAATGAAACAAAATTTGTTTTTTTCTTTAACATTTTAATTGTTTAACGTTTCGGTCTAAAGTGACGTATTTTGTTTCATTCTAAAACGGACAAAAAACCAAGAAATTTTAAATAAACATATAAATATTGATGTCCAAGAAAACATACACTCAAAACATATAGTATATATATATATATAGTATATATTGTTACGGTTGTATTAGGAGCAGGATACAAATGAGCATGTTATTTATAAATATAACAAAAGAGATACTGAATTGGTGTACAACACTCGGTAGGAAACAATTTTTTTTTATGAAACTAAATTAATAGATAGAAAGATAATAGCAAAACTACAAGATGAGTTTAATTTATTCCAGATAATTATTTTACAAATTTTATAAATTTCTTAAATTGTACCTTGAAAATAATTGATTAGTTTTAATTTCTAGATGTTAAGGACAAATTTGTGACCACTCCCAAAATCAGGTGGAATAATTTTAGAATGCCAAATCTCACTAAAATAAAATCACTCTGTAAAAACAAAGTTCCAATAAACATAATTTGAGCCTACCAGTCACCAACATAAAAAACTGATATTTTTAGTAACTTTTCCTTCACTGCCAACATAAATTTATTTATTTTTGTTCAAAAGGAAAGCTGGGAAAACAAAAGAATTATCGGTAACCATGGTTCTGTTGAATCTAGAATCTCTCTCTTGTTTTTTGTTCCTGAAAGCGAAAGGAGGGTAAGAAATTTGTCCTGATAAAATTAAAGTTTTTGTAAGTAAAATTAAACACAATTAACGCATAATCATGCAAGATAAATGCTTAAATCGATAAAGTTGTTAAAATATAAAAAGTCCAGTAAAATGTACACAACGCGACAACACCGCATCCCTGGTGAACCAACCCAAAACGAACCCCTCCAGGAGGACGGCGAAGGGTGTGTTGGAAGTACGACTTTGACCACCACGTTATTAGACATTAGACTTTTAGAGACGATTATAACGGTTACAGTTTTTAAGATGTAATACGCCATTTTAATTTTTATATTAGTATATGATTATTAGTCAGTTTTGTTTTATTTAATACAGTCCACTATGTTGAAGTTTTTACCATAAATTTTGGTCCTTCGAGCCGGATCAGATAAAATTTGGTTTTCGACTCGATGAGAGAAAACAGCAATTTGAAGACGAAGCCATTAAGTGCCGCCATTACAAGTCCGAAGCCGTTAGCTGCTGCAATTACAAGTAGGCCAATTAATTCCTATTATTAATTTTCTTCCTATTGATTAACTAAAGTTATGTTTCAATTTGCATGAGTTTAGATCTTTTTTATATCAATTACTATTGGATTTAAACGAAATCCTTGAGAATTTTATATTTTTTCGATTACAATTACTGGATTTAAAAGAAATCCTTGGTACATTTTTATGTTATTCGATTATCTCGATTACTATTATTGTATTTAAAAGAAATACTTTGAGAAATTGTGACTATTACGAGGGTAGGTTGATTTTTATTGATTGATCACTGACTGATTTATTGATTTTCAATTAATTATTGTTTATTTACTATTATTAGTTTTTTTACTTGTCAATTTTGATTATTTTCTATTGATTACGATTATAAATAATAAAAATGTCAGAGTTGGACACCCTTATTAGAAAACGAGGTACATGCAAATACAAATTAACAAGCTTTTCCAAATATCTTGAACCTTTACATGTCAAGTTTTTAGCCAATGAACAATTAGATACGAGGGAAATTATTGAGTTAAAGATTAGGGTTGACAAATTACGAACTTTAAATGATGAATTTGAGAACATACAACAAGAAATTGAGTTAGTTTGCGATGAAACTCGTGTTGAAGCACAATATCACGAGAGATTTACATTTAACAATTCTATTTGCGAATATTTGGCAAAAGCAGAAGAAATTTTAGAAAGTCATAATGAGGAAAGGGTTTCAATTGTAAGTAATGAATCAAAAAATATGTCAAATAAATTCAATATAAATAACATATCGGAAAACAATGCGATTAAATTGCCTCCTATTAAATGCCCTACCTTTAATTGCGAATTCAATAAATGGTTGGAATTTAAAGATACTTTTCAAGTTTTATTTCATAATAATGGCTCGTTGTCGGATATTCAAAAATATCATTATTTGCGGTCATGTTTAGGTGAAGAAGCTTTGAAAATAATTCAAAGTTTAGAGTTTGCTGCACACAATTTTAATGAAGCATGGGAATTGTTATGTGACAGGTTTGATAATAATATATTGTTAGTTAATAATCATTTAAAATCATTATTTGAAATAGAAAGTTTATCCAAAGAGTCATCGTTAGGCTTAAGGGGGTTAATAGATTCGGTAAATAAACATTTACGTGCATTAAAAACGTTAAAATTACCCACTGACCAATGGGACATGATTATAATTTATATGGTATCATTAAAACTTGATAAAACCACTAATCGTGAATGGGAACAGGTAAGAAATGACAAATCATTACCCACTCTCAATAAATTCTTTGAATTTTTGAAAAATAGAGCGGATTTCTTAGAAACCTTGGAATTAAATAATGTACAAAAATTCAAAGATAATACTTCCTTTCAAAAACCTAAATACAAATCGCGCAGTTTATTAATCGGTGAGACTAGCAATAGCAAGGGTGAATTGAAATGCAATTTTTGCAAACAAAATCATTTAATTTATGCGTGTAAAAAGTTTTTAGATTTATCTGTACAAGAGAGGTGGGAGAAGGTCAAGCAAATGAGAGTATGTTCAAATTGTTTATGTTCTGGACATTTTAGTAAAAACTGTAAATCGGGAAGTTGCAGATTTTGTTCTAATAAACACAGTTCTCTGTTGCACAAGAAAAAAGAAGATATAGGTAATCATTTAGAAGGGGAAGACAACTCTTTTAGTGTTCGACCAACCAAGGGGTCACAACAAAACATTGCGGGAAGTGATTCTTCTGTACTATGTACAGCTAATATTTCAAATGGGACAAAATATGTATTTTTGTCCACAGCTATTATCCATGTGAAAGACAAATTAGGCAAAGTTCATAATGCACATGTGATGTTAGACTCTGGCAGTCAATGTTCACTAATCACTGAGGAATTCAGAAATCGATTAGGACTAAAGGTTCAAAATACAGATTTATTTATTTCAGGAGTAAATAATGTAGGTTCTAATGTGGCAATAAAATGTGAGGTTTTAATTAAATCAAAAATCAATGATTTTCAGTCAAAATTGAATTGTTTCGTAATACCAAAAATCACTGATAATTTACCTTCTCAAAAAATTGATATTTCTAATTGTGTTATTCCAAGTCAATTAACATTAGCAAACCCAACATTCAATGTATCCAAAAGAGTAGATATTCTAATAGGGTCAGATTTATTTTGGGATGTGGTTGGTAATGAAAGAATAAGATTGGGTAAAAATAAACCAATTTTAATAAATACAGTTTTTGGATATGTAGTCTCGGGTTCAATTACTTTGCCAGTAGAAAAAACAATTTGTTGCAATTTCTTAATGAATGACGATTTGCAAAAATTTTGGGAATTGGAAGAAATTCCGTCTGATTCAAGCCCTTTAAATAAAGAAGAGTTATTTTGCGAGGAGTATTATAATGAAACGGTTTGTCGTGATAATTCAGGTAAATTCGTGGTTAGGTTTCCACTAAAAAATAATACATCAGTATTAGGTGATTCTAAAGAATTAGCCATTAAAAGATTAGTGTCCCAAGAAAGAAAACTCGAAAACAATGATGTTCTTAAGAGCAAGTATTCTTCTTTTATGAATGAATACCTCGAATTAGGTCATATGAGAAAGTTGTCAAATGACGAGTGCAACATGTTTAGATGTTTTTTGCCTCACTTTGCAGTTATTCGCGAAGAGAGTGTAACGACGGATGTTAGAATTGTCTTTGACGCTTCAGTGAAGACAAAATCAGGGTTATCATTGAACGATATTCAATATTCAGGTCCACCCATACAAAATGACATATTCAGTATAATGTTACGATTCAGAGAACGTCGATTTGCCGTAATAGCAGACATTTGTAAAATGTACCGGCAGATACTGATTCATCCCGATGAACGCTATTTACAAAATATAGTATGGCGATCTAATTCTAAGGAAGACATTTCATGTTTCAAATTACAAACAGTTACTTATGGCACCAAAAGTGCGCCGTATTTGGCTATTAAATGCTTAAAAAAACTAGCTTCCGATAATAAAGATAAATTTCCGATTGCTGCAGAATTAATCGATCATGATATGTATGTGGATGATTTAATTACAGGGTTCGATAATGAAGTTGAAGGTATTCAGATTTGTAACGAGATTTCTGAAATTCTAAAATCTGCATCATTTTCACTAAGAAAATGGGCTTCGAATAGTGACGAAATCTTAAAGGGAATTTGCGATACGTCGGATCCGTTTAGTGTCTTGCAATTGGGTGAAAATGGTATTAAGACCTTGGGAGTTCAATGGTTGAGTCATATCGATTCACTTTCATTTAAGGTTCAGGAAATTCCTACCAATTATCCATTAACAAAAAGAAATTTATTGAGTAACATTGCTAGACTATATGATCCATTAGGTTTGGTAAGTCCATGTATTGTCATAATAAAAATCCTGATACAGAAATTATGGCTTCTTAAGCTTGGGTGGGACGATTTAGTACCAAGCGAGTTGAGAAAAGAATGGAACATCTTTCATTCACAATTAGGTATACTTAATGAGTTAAAGATTCCTCGATATGTTATGAGCGAGCATTCAGTGAGTGTTGAGCTGCATGGATTCAGTGATAGCAGTATGAATGCTTATAGTGCAGTTATCTATGTGCGTACGATTGATAGATTTGAAAACGTTTGTGTTAGATTATTGTGTTCCAAAACGAGAGTAGCTCCTGTTAAGGCTCTTACTATACCACGTTTGGAACTCTGCGGTGCACTTGCACTTGCACGATTGATGAAACATGTTACAAATTCGTTAACCCGTAAGCCACAATCTTATTTCTGGTGTGATTCCCAGATTGTGCTCGGTTGGTTGAATACTAATGCAAGCAAACTCCAAGTATTTGTTAGCAACAGAGTAGCAGAAATCCAGAGATTATGCGACCGATCATTATGGAGTTATGTTAATACCAAAGAGAATCCAGCAGATCTTGCTTCTCGTGGCATTTATCCACAAAATTTGGTTAAGTCCGACATGTGGTGGAAAGGACCTTCATTTTTGTATGATAGGGCAGATTGGCCAAGACCGTATAGGCATGTCTTAAATAATGAGTTACCCGAAATGCGAAAAACACATGTTATGTTTGGTTCAGTTTTTGTTAAACCAATTATAAGTTTTGATAGGTTCTCAAATTTAAACAGGCTTCTGCATACATTTGCATATTGCTTAAGATTTATTAAAGCATCAAAAGATAAAATCAAAATAAAAGGTGTTAGATTTGTGGGTGGATAAATAAATATAATTCACTATTCAAATTATAACTGTTTATTATCGAATTAAAGTTAAAACATTTCTACGTTAGACAATACCTTTTCTGTTATCCGTCATGTCAAAACTAATGACAGTTATCGTTGTCATGTTTTCTTGTTTATTACATACATAACATTTCCTTCCTCGCTTAAATAGAACATGTATCCATATTAGGGTATAAATCGTAGAGGTGCGCGATGTGTTCGAGTAGATCTGCGTGGTATGACGAGAGAGACGAGAAAGGACCAGCATCTTGGCAGAATAGTTAAACTTTTAGAAGGAGGCCAAGATCTTACCCGCCACGACTTCAAGGCACCAGAATCAAAATACATGCTCGCTGCTGGCTGTCTTATGTTCGAGCACCGAGTCGTCATACCACCTAAGTTACGAGACATAATTCTCAACGACCTCCATGCAGCCCACCTAGGCATTGTCAAAATGAAAGGAATGGCACGTTCTTTTGTCTTTTGGCCAGGCATTGATTCAGACATTGAGAAGATGGCCAAATCCTGCCCAACATGCGCAACCAACGCGCACGCGCCGCCTAAGTTTCGGGAGCATCACTGGGAGTACCCGAAAGCACCTTGGGAACGAATCCACATCGACTATGCGGGCCCAGTAGCAGGTACCATGCTCTTAGTTGTTGTTGACGCTTATAGCAAGTGGCTCGAAGTTAAACCAACTACTTCCACAACAGCAGCTATGACTATTGAGTTATTAGATGACCTCTTTACTGCACACGGCACTCCAGTCACCGTAGTATCAGATAACGGAAGACAGTTTGTAGCGGAAGAATTTAAAGCTTTTCTTTTACGAAGTGGTGTCAAGTACCACAAACTTACAGCGCCATACCACCCTTCAACTAATGGTCAAGCGGAACGATACGTCCAAACCGTGAAGGATGCCCTCTACACTATGAACACCACGAAGGAGACTTTGCAGATGAACCTGAACGAGTTTCTTCGACAATTCCGCAAGGCTCCTCACTCCACCACTGGTCAATCTCCAGCTCAACTTTTCTTGGGACGCGAACTTCGAACTCGTCTCAACCTGGTGAGACCTGACGATGTTCGCATTAGAGTTTCTGAAAAACAAAGAGTTAGGATGGACTCTACATTCCGTACCCTTGATGTAGGACAATCCGTCTACTTCCTCTCAAATAACTCCAAAACAGATAAATGGCTTCCTGGTACAATTGCAGCACAGATTGGAGACCTCCACTATGAGATTAGCTATGAAGGAAAGACGATCAAACGCCACATTGATCAAATAAAGTTGTTTCCGAAAGCAACGACTTCATCAAGATCCCATGAAAACAAATTTGCTGAATCGCCACCAGTGCCACGACGTGTTCGATTCTTTGAAGCACCAGTACCAGCACCAGCTACACCAACCTCATCAGCTACTTCAGCTACACCGACCTCACCAGCTACTCCAGAAAACAACGTTCCACCGCCGGTCCTTTCAGAAACTGTCATACCACGCAGATCTACTCGAACACATCGCGCACCTCTACGATTTATACCCTAATATGGATACATGTTCTATTTAAGCGAGGAAGGAAATGTTATGTATGTAATAAACAAGAAAACATGACAACGATAACTGTCATTAGTTTTGACATGACGGATAACAGAAAAGGTATTGTCTAACGTAGAAATGTTTTAACTTTAAATTCTTCCGCTACAAACTGTCTTCCGTTATCTGATACTACGGTGACTGGAGTGCCGTGTGCAGTAAAGAGGTCATCTAATAACTCAATAGTCATAGCTGCTGTTGTGGAAGTAGTTGGTTTAACTTCGAGCCACTTGCTATAAGCGTCAACAACAACTAAGAGCATGGTACCTGCTACTGGGCCCGCATAGTCGATGTGGATTCGTTCCCAAGGTGCTTTCGGGTACTCCCAGTGATGCTCCCGAAACTTAGGCGGCGCGTGCGCGTTGGTTGCGCATGTTGGGCAGGATTTGGCCATCTTCTCAATGTCTGAATCAATTCCTGGCCAAAAGACAAAAGAACGTGCCATTCCTTTCATTTTGACAATGCCTAGGTGGGCTGCATGGAGGTCGTTGAGAATTATGTCTCGTAACTTAGGTGGTATGACGACTCGGTGCTCGAACATAAGACAGCCAGCAGCGAGCATGTATTTTGATTCTGGTGCCTTGAAGTCGTGGCGGGTAAGATCTTGGCCTCCTTCTAAAAGTTTAACTATTCTGCCAAGATGCTGGTCCTTTCTCGTCTCTCTTGCAATTGTTTCAGCCGTCGCAGGTAGCTGTTGGATTTGATGGACTGTAAACAAATCAAAGTCTTCGAAATTATCTGACTTCTCCCTCCGTGTATAAATTCCGCTAGTAACTTCGTTGACAACTGATGGAAGAGGTAATCTAGAGCAATAGTCTGCGTTTGCGTTCTGCTTAGACGTTTTAAACACTACGTCATAATCAAAATGAGCTAAATAATCAGCGTAATTGGCCATTCGGCTTATGCACAATACAGGAAGAGATTTTTCAGGGTGAAGGATCTGCGTTAAAGGTTTGTGATCAGTTATCAAGGTAAAGTGACGAGCATAGAGGTAATTGAAAAATTTCTGTACTGCCCAGACGATAGCGAGAGCTTCCTTGTCAATCTGGGGGTACCTTTGTTCTGTTGACGACATGGTCCGGCTGGCATACGCAATAGGGCGTTCTTGTCCATTGTTGAGTCGATGTGACAGCACTGCGCCTAGTCCGGTATTACTTGCATCCGTTGCAAGCAAAAGCGGAAGAGCTGGATCGTATTGCATTAGAACTTGTGGCGAGATGAGAGCGTTCTTGATGTCCTGGTAGGCACGGTCGCCTTCTGGGGTCCAGACGAAAGAATCCTGCAGTAGCATATCTCTCAGCGGACGGTCTCTCGTTGACAGGTTATATATGAATGCGCTGTAGTAAGTCGCCTTGCCCAAAAACAGTTGCAGTTCTTCTGGCGTCGAAGGTTTCGGTGCATCTTGCACAGCTCGAATGTGTGCGTTGGATTTGTGGACACCAGATGCGTCAACCTTGTGACCAAGAGCTTCCAGGATCGGTTCTGCAAAACTGCACTTTGCTCGGTTGAGTTTGAGACCGTGTTGGCGAAAGCGTTCCAGTGTAGTGGAGAGGGCTAGCATCAGATGATCGAAATCTTCTGCAAAAACAATGGTATCATCAAAAAAACTTACAACATTAGGGAGGCCTCGCAACACCGTGTCCATACGCCTCTGCCAGATAGCGGGAATGTTGGCAGCGCCATACACTGCACGGGATGGACGAATCAGACCATGCGTCGGGGTGTTAAGTGTCAAAGCGTGGCTGAACTTTTCATCAACCTCTAGATGGTTGTACGCATCTGTGACGTCCAAATGACAGAAGAGGGCAGCACCACGCATCTTGTTAAACAATTGATCAACTTTTGGGATTGGATGTTCGTCGATGATGAGTCTTGGGTTGAGAGTGGGCTTATAGTTTCCCGTGATTCTCAATTTTCCATTTTTCTTAACGACTACATGTGTTGTTGATGCCCATTCCGAATATTCGACTTTCTTATAAAATCCAGAAGCAATTTTTGCGTCAATTTCCCTTGCATAAGCCTCTCGCAGAGCCACAGGAACGTCTCGGGCTCGGGAAAAGACAGGTGTGGCGCCATCTTTTAAGTGCATTCTGGCAGGTGGACCTGATAGTTTTCCTGGAACATCACTGAACAAATCTTTGTAGCGATCGATAGTGGCCTCCAATTGATTTTGCTGTTCCGAGGATAATGGTTGTGTCGAGGTCATCTTGTGCACCAAGCTGGGCTTGCCAAAAAGCTTACCGAAATCGATTTCATTGACAAACTCGGAGATCCACTCACGTCCAAGGAGAGTTTCAAATTCATCGTCGACGATGTAGAGGTCTAGGTTCTTGGAGGTGGAACCAATGGAAGCGGTAACTATAAGTTTTCCAATGCAGTTGATGTGATGACCAGTATAGCTCGCAAAATGACGGTTACTTGGCTGTAAAGTAGAGTTTGGTTTAATCTTATCTAACCTTACTTTACTCATCATTGAGCAGGGAGCGCCGGTGTCAAGCTCCATGTTGACGGTGGTGCCTTCTACGATGACGTCAACCAGCTGTTTTCCCGGTGATTGGATGGTCCCAATAACCTCAATTTTGCTGAATTGGTCGGTCGATGAATCTTCTTGGGTTACGTGATGTGTGCGTCGTTGGTTTGATTTTGATCGACACACCTTAGAGATGTGACCCTTTTTACCACAGGTTCTGCATTCGGCGTTGAGGAATCTACATTGGCTTCGTGGATGATCACCACCGCATCCGGCGCACTTTGTCTGGCTCGTAGATGTTCCCTGATTCTTTGGACGTGGTTGGTCGGTCTGCTGACGGTTGCGGGATTTCTTGCGTTGTCGTTGGTCGCTCTTCCTTGCTACTGGTTTTTCATAACCTATCTGATTGGTCGAGTCGGATTTTGACGTCGCACTTTTCAGTGTGTCACTAGCTTGTCTAGTGGCTTCAAGTGTGCTTGCAATCTCACATGCAATTGTAAAAGTATTTGGTTTTTTACTTACAATTTCGTCGCACATCTCTTTTGATTCCAAACCTTTAAGCATCTGTTCTATTAGCATGCGATCCAAAAATTCTCCATATTCGCAATGCGTGGCTCCTTGTCTCAGTCTTAGGCTAAAACTTGCGATTGATTCACCTGTTCTTTGTCGAATAGTAGAAAATTTTATGCTCTCCGCGTACATGTTGCGGCTCGCGTCGAAATGTTTGATCAAATTCGATTGAATATCATTGTAAGCGAGTGTCTCTGGGTTGACAGGGCTTACTAGGAATTTCAGGGCAGCATTTAGCTCGACCCCATGTATACTCGTGCGTAAGTGGCATGTTCGCTTACCGGAATTTTACTCAATCCAAGTGCCCAGTTAAACTGTGTAAAATAATCCGCTACGGTGATTCCATCAGTGGAGCGGTACGGCTGCATCGAAAACTTCGGTGGTGAGGCTGAGATTGGTGCTGCTGGGGCCGCATCCGTACGAGAAGTTGAATTGGACTCACGAACAGCGTTTGCAATCATCGCTGGAAGGGCCTGGAGTAGATTTGCAAGTGTTGCCTCTGCCATGATGAAGAGAATAATGCACTTGTTCACTAACACGCGTCGTGTTAAGGTTCACCAAGTTTTTCTTTTTTGAATTTCGATTTTTCTTCGAGCAAAGACCACGTTATTTATTTATCCCACTTCTGACACCAATGTTAGATTTGTGGGTGGATAAATAAATATAATTCACTATTCAAATTATAACTGTTTATTATCGAATTAAAGTTAAAACATTTCTACGTTAGACAATAACTTTTCTGTTATCCGTCATGTCAAAACTAATGACAGTTATCGTTGTCATGTTTTCTTGTTTATTACATACATAACAAAAGGTAACCCTACTGTGGTAGAATTGGAGGAGAGTATGCACCGGCTAATCAAGATATCACAGAATGAAAGTTTTGCTAATGAATTATCTATTATCAAAGCAGGCAAAGACCTTAATAATAAGCATAGATTACTTTGTCTCAATCCTTTTATTGACCCAAATGGAATATTACGAGTTGGGGGAGATTACGAAATTCTTCCCTATCATTCAATGAAAAGCATCCAATATTATTAGATGGTAAACATCGTTTATCTAAATTAATTTTTCGATATGAACATCTCAAGTTACATCATGCAGGACCACAACTATTGCTTTTTCGGTACGCCAAAAATATTGGGTCACGTCAGGAATGAATGTAGCAAAAATGATTGTGCGAAATTGTGTTCCATGTTTCCGTTCAAAGCCAAAACCAGCTAACGCAATAATGGCCGATTTACCTAAGCATCGAGTAGAAGTTGCTTGACCATTTTCGATTACTGGAATAGATTATGCGGGTCCAGTGATCCTACGAGACCGAAAAGGTCGACCATATAAAACCTTTAAGGCATATATTTGTTTATTCATATGTTTTACTACGAAATGCGTTCATATAGAATTGGTTACAGACTTGACAAGTAAAGCGTTTATCTCAACCTTCCGAAGGTTTGCTGCTCGACGCGGCACTCCTGCACATTTATATAGTGACAATGGGTCCAACTTTGTAGGAGCTAAAAAAGAGCTTACTGAACTTTACAACTTTTTAGAAACCTCCAAAGATGAATTTGTTCAAATTTGCGCTTCAGAAAAATAACATGGCATCTTATACCTCCTAATAGTCCAAATTTCGGAGGTTTATGGGAGTCAAATATAAAAGCTATAAAATATCATTTAAACAGGGTTATAGGTAAGAGTATATTAACGTTTGAGGAATATATTACATTATTAGTGCAAATTGAAGCGACTTTAAATTCCCGCCCACTTTACCAAATGTCCTCAGATCCAAACGACCTTACACCACTTAGAGTTGATTCCAAAATTATAGCGACAGGTCCGGTTTTCCCACCTATCTTTACCGTCGACTCGAACGCCAGCGATTACCCAGTTCGAGAAATAGATTCCAGTGGCCCAGCTGCCGCTGGGACTAAGAAACACCGCACATAGAATCCGCTTAGCAATTGTTCTACTAGAATTCTCCGACTGCGCTGCGGCGCGCGCCGATCGGAGATCGTCGGCGAATACCCCCACATTGCCGAATTTTACTTGGGCTGTCGCGTTATTTTTGGAATCGACTCTACTCCCTGTCATTTTTTAATTGGCCAGCCATTGATTACACCACCTGATCCAATGTTTCAAGACAATTGTAAACTCAACCGTCTATCACGGCTACAACTAATTCAACAACTAAATCAATCTTTCTGGAAAAGATGGTCCAGTTTCTACTTATCTGAATTACAAAAAAGACATCGATGGAAACATGAAAGCACCAATTTAGAAGTCGGAGCAATGATATTAATCAAAAACGACAATCTTCCTCCATGTAGATGGCTGATCGGAAGAATAATTGATGTTCACCCAGGAAAGGACAATCAAGTGCGTGTAGTTAGTGTAAAAAAAGAGCAATGTAGCTACAAACCAGCTATCTCAAAAATTTGCCCCTTCCTATTAAAACAAGTCACAATTAGTTCAAGTGAAATGTTGCTTTGAACCATCTGTTCAAAAGGGGGGAGTATGTTAAAATATAAAAAGTCCAGTAAAATGTACACAACGCGACAACACCGCATCCCTGGTGAACCAACCCAAAACGAACCCCTCCAGGAGGACGGCGAAGGGTGTGTTGGAAGTACGACTTCGACCACCACGTTATTAGACATTAGACTTTTAGAGACGATTATAACGGTTACAGTTGTTAAGATGTAATACGCCATTTTCATTTTTATATTAGTATATGATTATTAGTAAGTTTTGTTTTATTTAATACAGTCCACTATGTTGAAGTTTTTACCAAAAGTGTGTGTATAAAAGTGTATTTTCATAAAAATTCAACCTACCTGACAAGAAATTTGGGGCCAAAGTGTATTGGCATCCAATACTAGCAGTTCCAGGAAGACAGGCAAGTTATTTAAGCCTCAAGGAACATATTCCTTTCCATTAGAAGGTGACAACAGTTATAAGAATTCTACATCTGAGGTATTTGGGGCCAATTTGCTCCAACACACATTTAGCAAGAGTTAAGTACCAGGACTCTACAACATCCATGCATGAACCAAATTCTGAACATTTAAGGTGATATCAATTATTATTGTTCTATTTTAATATTTGACATTTTCGATAAACTCTAGAATTTCAACAATTATTATTGCTCTATTTTAATGTTTAACATTTTCGATGAACTTTGGAATTTCATACTGATTCTTTTTTGTCATTAATTCATTTGTATGGGATCCATAATTATTGTCAAATTTATCCGTATCATAAAGGTTTTAATTAAATTAGCACGTGCTACAACTTTGATGTAGTTTGTTCTTGGAAGAGAAAACAGGATATTCAGGAATTTTCACATTCATACATTTCAATTAAAGAATACGGTTTTTTAACTAAGAACACACTATATTTTCATTTAAGGTACATTCCATAGGAATAAAAGTATAAAAAAAATAAGTTGTACTCACCTGTAACACCAATTCATTTTGGAATCTTTCTAATACATTTTCTTTTAGCCACATTGAACAATAAATATCTCTTTTGAATTTCTGTTTATTTCAAACTTAGACAAGGAAAGAGAGAGGACTGCGCATTCGAAGCAATTTGTGTAACCCATTTACCACCAAACTAATGGCGGTCAATATTGACATAGGCGTATCATACGATTTTTCTTAGACGATTATTAAATAATCATTTTCATTATTTCGTATTACAAATCTAATTTAAAAAAGTCTTTGAATTTATACTGCTCCAAAAAAAAGAACAATCATTTTAAAACATATTTATTTAATAAATATTACAATTTTAATCTATTTTATCTATTTTAAATATATGTTTTTATTCCACGCCACTGCAAAACTATTACATCTATGAGAAAATAATAACAATTAATTGAAAAATAATCTTTAAAACTGAATGAAAACAATGTTCAAAATGTATGTACAATTAATTTAAGTTATCGTACATATGTGATTTGGTTAAACATCTATTACCTGAAAGCTGTAATATTAATAAAAATAAATTTCAAGGAAATAGTTGTAAAATACTTCTTACCTACGAAATGAAATTCCTTGCTCTTTTTTAGCACTCTGACTGTTGCACTAATAAGCTACACAATTAACCATTTTAAAATGTATATTCAGGTTATTAAAAAAGGTGAAAATTAATAAAAAAAATTTGAAAAATACAATTCGATGTTCCAAATTTGTTTGCCACCAAACGTTTGAAAATTGGCTTCACTCTCACGCATAAGGTTTTCATTGCCATGCGCTGTCCTCTCTCTTTCCTAGTCTAAGATTTCAAACATAAATTAATCTGGAAATTTATTTAACGAGAACGATCACTTCTTAATTTACTTCAATCAGCTGTAACGTCTCAGAACTTTAACCTCACAAAACACAGAATTTGACTAGAGGGAATAATCGCAGAACTTGAACCTACACAAGTAACCTGAGCGGGTGACGTCATACAGAGACCGGAGGAATTACATTAAGTATCTCTTTCGTTATTTGTTTTTTATCATAAAAGAATTTTTAAGAGTCTCATTGCTTTGAGCAGCCTGGTTTAATTTAATTTCATTGGCGTCATATTTTTTTTAAGAAAATATTGTGGGAGATCATATTGTTGTCGTAGGCGTACCGCTATAGGCAACACGTTTCACACAAATACCTTGAGAAAATATAATTTTATAGAATTAACAAAATTTAACCCCACAATATTAATGTCGATCTCAACGTGGGGCGTTATAAAATTAATCTAAATTTCATCTCTAAAGACTTATTGTATTAAATATTTTTTAACCGTGAGGTGATTTAAAAGTAACAATTTGAACATTTTAACCAAGTTTACATAAAATAAAAACAAGAATAATAATTCTAGATTGTTCCAGACTACTCCGAGACAATTAGAAGTTTAGTAAACAAATGCTCAGTTGTATTTTTCATTAATCATATTAACATTGCTTGAGAAAAATAATTCTAAGATATTCTTTGCAAACTTTTATATTTAACTAAATACAAAAACTCAGTACAATTCCTGAAATAGGGAAACATCATTGTTATTGGGTGTAATATCTAGGTCTAATTACTTAAATTAAAACTTAAAAACTTAATCAAAATTGTCAAAATGAGTAAAATGAATATGACTGATGAAGAATACTATGAAATAATGGAATTCTTAATAGAATTCAGAAAGGAACTGAAATTGAAGAAAGAATTTAAAGAAAAAAAAGAAGGGATTAATAAAAATAATGATGACCTAAAGAAAAATTTAAATAAAACGTTAGATAAGAGAAGAGATGAAAGTGAAGAAATTATAGGAAGAATGGATAAAGAATTAGATGAAACTAAAGAAGAATTGAAGAAAGAAGTTTAAGAAAATAAAGAAGATTTAAACGATAAATTTAATACGAAGTTTGATGAATCAAAGGAAGAAATGGGGGAAAAAAATAAGAAATCACAAGAAGAGATTAAAAATACAAAACAAGAAATTAAAGAAGAAATGAATAAGATGTTTGAAAAGAAATTTGATGAAAATGAGGAAGATTTGGATAAAATGGATAATGATTTTAATAAGAAAAATAGAAATTTACAAGAAGAAAGTAGTGAAGAAGTACAGAAAGGACCAGAACAACTACATATCCCAGAAAAAAGAAGAGCAGAAGAAGTAGAAAAACTCGCCGGTGGAGAAGCCACACCGGGAACAACTAATCAAGACCAAAATTGGATGATGATGAATTTCCTCAGAGAGATGAGAGAAGAAATGAAGAAGGACATGATAGAGTTAAAAAAAGATCTTGTTAAGAAGATGGAGGAACAACAAGAAGAAAGGAAGCAGGACCAGATAGATTTAAGAAAAGATCTTATTAAGATGAAGGCAGAAATTACACATGACATGGGAAGGAAAATACAGAAAATAGAAGAGAAACTTGACAAAAACATAGAGGATTTAAGTAGAAGAAAGGATATTTTGGAAGTGGAGATGGAAAAGCAGAAGGAAAAGATACATTTCGTACAGGAGAACATACAGGGAGAATTTTTAAAAAATGCTGAGGTATTTGTGAAGGCTCAAGAAAAAATTGGTTGGGAGACAGAAAAGGATATAAAATCCTCAACAAGGATCACACAACAAAACATACGAGAAATTAAGGAGTTGGAGACAGGAGTAAGAAAGGAGATTGGTTTGTACATTTCTCATGAACAATACAAAAACTTGTGTAATTCATATGGAGATTACACATTAAATTCAAATCTATTAAATATCAATGAATTGTATAAAAAACACAAAAAATTCAAATCGGCATTAAAAATAGTGGAACCAAACAATGAATTTGAAGAACTAATAAGAAAACAAAAAGATATTAAACAAAAGTTTAGCCATTTCTTTCCACAGATTGAACAAAATTTAAAGAGAAGTTGTTTAGATAATAAAAAAGCCTTTGAAAGATCCGATCATATCAACTCTATGTATGAAAAATTTAGTGTTGTAGGTGTTCATGGAAGTAATATTGGACCAGCTATGATCAAAGAAATAAATGAAACAAAATTTATCTTTCCAGAAAACACTGAGTTCTACAGTAAAGATGTGTGCGAAATAAACAAATATTTAACTGAAAGAAAATTTGACCTAACTCTGCGAGATCCTCTTTGGTGGAATAAATATAATTGGAGGAAAAGGAAAAAAACATCAGATGGCTATAACATAATGTTTAATGAAGATTTAAAGAGTTTAACAATCGACAGCTTTTTATCGGATGATGGTCTACTTGTAGTATGGTGTACATATTCTAGACAAAATTTAAATGCACCTCTCAATAAGATATTTCCACATTGGCAAGTACACTTTAGTGCAAAATGGTACTGGTTAAAAATAACAAAAAGTGGTGAACCAATTTCTGAGTTCTCTCAAAACCCTGGTAAACAACCTTATGAAAAAATTATATTTGCTAGTAGAAAATGTTCAACACATAAAATTCAAGATGATAAAATACTGGTCAGTATTCCAATTATTTTGCATTCACATAAAAATCCTTTGGTAGAAGTACTAGAGGAATTTTCCATGTTACACAGCTGTACAGATATGTGAGTCCTTCTGATGAAAATTCGGTGTGTTTACCTAAAACATAAAATTTATTAATGGTTATTTAGTTATGTTACAATTACAATTATGTTAATTACTCTGTTTAAAATTATTTTTAAGGGAATTTCTGTTTTCTTTCATAATTTAAGATGATACAGGTGTCATGACTGGTGAAATGTGTGAACGTTTTATTCTAATGAACTTAAAGAGATAAAGAGATTTGCAATGTATTTGTCATTAAGGACATATTTTGAGATTTATAAGTGTTGAGGAAGTACCTCAAATAAAATGAAGTAAATGTGATTTCACTATATTTGTCAAAGGGCATATGGTGAGCTAAGGAAAAATTGTTTTTCTGAGAGAAAAGTTCTCAGGAAAATTTTCAGGATAGGAGAATAGTAATATAATTTAAATATTGTCACGTTTGTGTGTGGACACATGACGAAATATTAATGAGAAAAGGAATCGTGTGTAACGATTCTATTATGAATATTGATAGATAAATGAGTTTTAATGTAAAATGTTCAATAAAAAAGTAATACCCAGTCAAAGTGTACCAAAAATCATGAACAATACGGAAATTCTCGTGTTAAAAAAGGAAAACTAATTTGTTTGATTTTAGAAAATGTTTTAGGTAAAGCAATGTTAATAATATCTAGTACATATGTTTGGTCTGTGAGAAAATCACATATTAATTAATTTTTTAACTTGATTTAATTTAAAGTAAATTTAGGCTTGAATTTTCCTGAATTATTCTAGATTGACAAAGCCAATTATAATAATTACAAGAAAATTCAGGGAAATTGTTACGGTTGTATTAGGAGCAGGATACAAATGAGCATGTTATTTATAAATATAACAAAAGAGATACTGAATTGGTGTACAACACTTGGTAGGAAACAATGATTAAAAATCATTATAAACCTTTGTTCGATTTTTTTTTATGAAACTAAATTAATAGATAGAAAGATAATAGAAAAACTACAAGATGAGTTTAATTTATTCCAGATAATTATTTTACAAATTTTATAAATTTCTTAAATTGTACCTTGAAAATAATTGATTAGTTTTAATTTCTAGATGTTAAGGACAAATTTGTGACCACTCCCAAAATCAGGTGGAATAATTTTAGAATGCCAAATCTCACTAAAATAAAATCACTCTGTAAAAACAAAGTTCCAATAAACATCATTTGAGCCTACCAGTCACCAACATAAAAAACTGATATTTTTAGTAACTTTTCCTTCACTGCCAACATAAATTTATTTATTTTTGTTCAAAAGGAAAGCTGGGAAAACAAAAGAATTATCGGTAACCATGGTTCTGTTGAATCTAGAATCTCTCTCTTGTTTTTTATTCCTGAAAGCGAAAGGAGGGTAAGAAATTTGTCCTGATAAAATTAAAGTTTTTGTAAGTAAAATTAAACACAATTAACGCATAATCATGCAAGATAAATGCTTAAATCGATAAAGTGTGTGTATAAAAGTGTATTTTCATAAAAATTCAACCTACCTGACAAGAAATTTGGGGCCAAAGTGTATTGGCATCCAATACTAGCAGTTCCAGGAAGACAGGCAAGTTATTTAAGCCTCAAGGAACATATTCCTTTCCATTAGAAGGTGACAACAGTTATAAGAATTCTACATCTGAGGTATTTGGGGCCAATTTGCTCCAACACACATTTAGCAAAAGAGTTAAGTACCAGGACTCTACAACATCCATGCATGAACCAAATTCTGAACATTTTTAAGGTGATATCAATTATTATTGTTCTATTTTAATATTTGACATTTTCGATAAACTCTAGAATTTCAACAATTATTATTGCTCTATTTTAATGTTTAACATTTTCGATGAACTTTGGAATTTCATACTGATTCTTTTTTGTCATTAATTCATTTGTATGGGATCCATAATTATTGTCAAATTTATCCGTATCATAAAGGTTTTAATTAAATTAGCACGTGCTACAACTTTGATGTAGTTTGTTCTTGGAAGAGAAAACTGGATATTCAGGAATTTTCACATTCATACATTTCAATTAAAGAATACGGTTTTATAACTAAGAACACACTATATTTTCATTTAAGGTACATTCCATAGGAATAAAAGTATAAAAAAAATTTAGCGACATTGAACAATAAATATCTCTTTTGAATTTCTGTTTATTTCAAACATAAATTAATCTGGAAATTTATTTAACGAGAACGATCACTTCTTAATTTGCTTCAATCAGCTGTAACGTCTCAGAACTTTAACCTCACAAAACACAGAATTTGACTAGAGGGAATAATCGCAGAACTTGAACCTACACAAGTAACCTGAGCGGGTGACGTCATACAGAGACCGGAGGAATTACATTAAGTATCTCTTTCGTTATTTGTTTTTTATCATAAAAGAATTTTTAAGAGTCTCATTGCTTTGAGCAGCCTGGTTTAATTTAATTTCATTGGCGTCATATTTTTTTTAAGAAAATATTGTGGGAGATCATATTGTTGTCGTAGGCGTACCGCTATAGGCAACACGTTTCACACAAATACCTTGAGAAAATATAATTTTATAGAATTAACAAAATTTAACCCCACAATATATATAGTATATATATATATATTCACAAAATCACACTTGACTTTTAAAAACAAATTTATTAAGTTAAAATGAGTTACAAAAGTTATAGACTTGATTAAATGAATAAAAATTAAAATAGTAACTAACTGGTTTACAATGAACTTCTGAATTTATAACATTTTTATGTAAAACATCAGCGTTTTCTATGTAAAATTCAAACTAGCTTTGTTCTCACGAAAATGGAGAAGTTGTTATTGCAAATTAATTTGACACTTTAATTTGATACCTGTGGTACCCATAGCTAAGCGGATTTTCATATATAACAACTCCCCCCTTAAATAAAATTGTTGTTTAATAAACAGCAATTTTGAAAATAATAGTAATAAGAGGAAAATGCAAAATAATAAAAAATAATAATTAAAACAATAATTAAAAGTAAAAGTAAAAATACAAATTAAATTTAGTTGTTAGAAACTTCGTTTTCTGCATCTTCAGAGGTGTCCAGCTTGGGTCTTTTTTTTGGAAAAATGTTTTGAAGGCCAATAAAAACATTAGCATTTTCAGGAACGGCCTCTACTGCGGAATTTTTTCGTTTTATGTTTCTACACTTATAACATGCGTAAAGGACGGTCAACGCAATGATAAATGAAATTGTAAAATAGGTAAACCATGAGGTGTTTTTCTCTATAAATGGTTTATTTATCATTTCATCCAAATCTCTAGAATATTGATCTAGTTTGTGTTTTGTTACTTGAAGATCGTTCACGTTCATAGTATTAAGTTCTAACGGTACCAACTTAGGTATTTCTGACTTATTTGGTAGGTTGTGACAACAATTGTAGTCAATTATTACGGGGTGAGGTTCATGAAGTATAGTTGATGTTTTCTTGGTATTGGCATGGATTTTAGTAATACCGACGAAAGCGAAACATTCTGAGTATAATCGTAAGATTGAATTTTGATTTATCGTTAAAGTCTTGGTTTTCGCGTCTGGACAATTTATCGATACACGTATTGATTCGGCGATTAACACGAGCCACATATTTTCTTCAAGTTTCTGCACATTGTAACCTTGTCCATTGACTACCGCACTTTTACAGTTTTCGGGAAATGTTTTGTATTGTTTTAACAAACGAGCTTCGCACACTGCGTTATCGTCTATCGGAAGAACGTACATATCGCGACACAACTTTTGACGAGTAGATAACTGCTTACAATTTTGCATATTAAAAACAGGAATATAAGATAAAGAATCATCGTCTTGCGCTATATATTTTTGTGAAAATGATAAAATATGATGAAGTCCTGTTCTATTATCATATATTGGGATAGGATACAAATGGTATAGGGTAAATGTCTGAGGTTCAATCAATGGTACTTTAAGAATACAATGTCTGAATTTGTTTGATATGGCTCAAGATTAATTATTTCCAAGTATTGCGAAATTTCTGAATATTTTATTGCCAAAGGTAGACTTTTTCTAACTATGTTTTCTGATATTTCTTTCAAAGCAGTAATCAAATTATCAGGTTCAATTATTGAAGTATGAATTATTTTGAGCTGGGCAAAAGTGATTGAATTTAAAATGTCATTAATATAGTTTTCAAGATACACATAACTCTCCATAAGTTTTTCACAAATTTCGAAAAAATTTAATTTTGCTTCGATCAATGAAATTTCACTGGTTGATTGTTAAATAACAGTTTCAATTTTTTCTATGTCTGAATTAAATATTCTTTCGTTTATTTTTAATTCTCCTATAGTTTTATTAAATTTCGTTATAACTGAACTTGTTACTGAAATTTGGTTTTTTAACAGATTTTCTATTTGGTTTTGGTCAGTTTTTAATTTATTTATACAGTTTGAAAAATATTTGAACTAAGCGCGTTTTGAATTGTATTTAAAATTCTATTGTTTCTTTCAAAGTTTTCTTTAAAAGCTGAAATATTTTTATGTACTAATAGGGTCCATTCATCATTTGAGATGATTAATTTGGATTCGTCGTGATATTAGATCCCAACAGTATTGTTTATAGGTGAGAGTTTAAATTGACAAGTTGCTGTTCCAAACAGCACCAGGAATCTGAAAATGAATTAATTTTCAACAAATGGTTTCATAAGATCGAAATTTATTTTAGATTGATAGTTTGTTTCTAAGTTTAATACTATTGCAGAATTTTTGTGTATTTCTAATATTTCAAAAGGACCTTTAAATTTGTTTTCCAATTTATTTTTAATTTGAGTTTCTTTAATATAAACTTTGTCGCCGACTTCATATTCTGGTTTGTTTCCGGAAACATGTTTATCGAATCGAAGAATCGAATCTTTGCTTTTTCTTTTTCTCTTAACGGTTATTTAGATCTCTAATATATTTTGTAAACAATTCTTGTTCGTTATATAATTTTTCGGGGGGTCTACTAGACGTATGACCGAATACCAATTCGTACGGTGTAAATCCGTGCGTTTTATTTACTGAATTATTATAGGAAATGATGGCATAAGGTAGTATACTAAACGGGTGATCATCGGGATGATCTACTAAATTTACTCTGATCATTTCTAACAGAGTAGCATGCAATCTCTCTACTGACCCATTACTCTGTGGATGACCCACGCTTGAATAAGTAAGTTTAATATCAAACATTTTACAAAGGTCTCTTATTAAGCTATCATTAAATTCGTTTCCAGCATCGCAATGAATTCTAAGTGGAGCACCATAGTGTTGAAAATAAGCTAATAGTGCGTTAACAACAGATTTAGCTGTTTTATTTTCGATAGGATAAGCTTGGGAAAATTTTGTTAACTCGTCCCTTATAGTAAGAGCGTAATTTTTCGTTGGTACTTCTAAAATGTCTATGTTAATTCGTTCAAAAGGGGTTTTAGGAGTTTTAGTAATAACTAATGGGCTGTCTAAATTTTTTCTACAAATTTTCTTTTCTTGACAAGCTCGACATGATTTAATAAATTTTTCTACGTCCCGGGTGAGACCGGCCCAATTATATTTTTGTCGTATTCGTCTAATAGTTTCGTTTATTCCGCGGTGAAGGTGGCTTTTGCCGTTATGGTAATTATCTAAAATAATTGGTATTTGGTTTTTATCTGGTTCTTTAGTAATATTTTGGCAAATGGTAAATTTTACATCGATTTCTGAAAGTAAAAATGAGAGTATTTCCATTATTGGTAAATCCGGGTTATTTTCAACAACATACTTTTCTAAAGGTTTAAATAAGTCCCTATTTCTATAAAGAGCTTAGGTGTTCACAACTACTTGTTGGTTCTAGTGGTAGTGGAATAATTAAGTATTTTCTATTTTTAACCGTTTTACTGTGTAATATGTTTATTGTTGCGTATGAAAAATCAGGGTTTTCTTCAAAAATATCGTCAATTATCTTTTTGTGAAAATCTTTTAAGTTGCCTTGTTGGAAAAATGTTAAAATATTTTTGTTTTGTTTATCTAGTAGCCGGCCATTAGAAAATTCGATTTTGGAATAATCAATTAGCGATTTTGTTTTATATAATTCAACAAAAGAGAAGAATTCTTGTTGAGCAATGTCCCAATCGATTTCTGTAATATTTTGATTTATATTAGATGTTTCTGCATTTTCAAGTGTAGGATAAATAGGATAAGTTAGGTTAAAATCTTTTAATTTTGTTTTAAATGAAATAAAATCTTGTACATGGTTAATTTTTATTCGCGAAAGTGCATCGGCATTCTTATTAGATTTACCTGATTTAAATTCAATTTGGTAATCGTATTCCTCTAATTTGAGGCGCCATCGTGCCAAACGACTACCAGGATCTTTTATGGAGAATAGCCAGGTAAGTGGACGGAGGTCCGTTACCAGGGTAAATTTGCGGCCATATAAATATGGTCTGAAATGTTTAACTGCCCATACTATTGCTAGGAGTTCTCTTTCTCTTGTCCAGTATTTTGTTTCTGCTTTGCAGAGTGTTCTTGATGCATAGGCTATAGGCAAGTCTTTTCCTATAGGACCTTGCGACAGGACTGCGCCAATTGCGAATGTACTAGCGTCAGTAGTTAAAATGAAGGGTTCTTCAAAATTCGGGTAGATTAAAATTGGGGTAGTAGTTAAAGCATTCTTTAACTCTTGAAATGCCTTTTGGCATTCGGAATCAAAGTTAAATGGGGTGTCTTTTTGTAGGAGTTTCGTCATAGGTTTGGTAATTTTTGCGAAGTTCGGTATGAATCTTGTATAATATCCAGCGAGTCCCAAAAAGGACTTAATATCTTTTTGGTTCGTTGGTTGGGGAAAATTTTGAACGCATTCTATTTTAGCCGGAAATGGTTTAACACTATCTTCGGTGATTAAGTGCCCAAGATAAGCGACTTCTTTCCGCAAGAATTCGCATTTATCGGGTTGTAATTTTAAGTTGGCTTTTTGAAGTCTTGTAAATATTTCCGTTAAACGAGCAATGTGCTCATGTATAGTTGGGGAGTAGACAATGATGTCGTCCATGTAGACAAGACATCTCTCGTTCTGAATTCCAGCGAGAACATTGTCCATTACCCTTTAAAAAATTGCAGGAGCATTTTTTAATCCGTATGGCATTCTGAGAAACTCGAAATGAACGTTTTCAACTGTGAACGCGGTCTTTGGTATGTCTTCCGGAGCTATTTTGATTTGGTGAAAACCGGAAGCAACGTCTAGTGTCGTAAAGTATTGACACTTACCAAGTTGATCTAGCTGATCTCCTATATTGGGCAATGGGTATTTATCGTCCACTGTAACCTCGTTAAGTTTTTTAGGTAATGACCAGGGAGAATTGCTGGGTTGTATAATGTTTTGTGAAAGCATTTTATTAATTTGATCTTTCACTTCTTGCTTATGGACTTGAGGGTAACGATATGATTACACATAAGTTGGTTTTGAATTTTGGGTATTTATGGAATGTTTTATTTCGTTTGTAAAAGTAAGTGCATCACCTTCTAAATAAAATATATCAGAAAAATCAAGACAAAGTTGAGATATAAGTTCTCGTTCTTCTTCATTAAGATGATCGAGCCTCAACATTTTTTTTATTTCTAGATTTCTATCAATAATTTTTTCTTGATCACTTAATTGAAAATTATTTACAGAATTTATTTCAAATGGTTCTAAAGTTAGCTTTGAAAAAGTTACAGTTTTAGGAATAGCATTTACGTTAAGTATAGAAACATAGAATTCTCCTTTTTCATTTATTTTGACCAAGGCGTTCGGTAATTTAACCTTTTCTACTTCTTGACTTACTAATATAGCATCAGTATTGACTAGATCGCATTTAAGTTTAAAAATTTGTTCAGTCCGAGGTTTAACAGTTTTTCAACAACAACAATTTTCGCAAGTTTTAGGCTTAAAAATAGACAAACCCGCACCTGTATCAATAAGAATTTTAAATTTATTAGTCGCATCTTTTATGTAGTATAGGTTTTTTGAATTTACTGGCAAGGTATTTTTTATAGGAACACCTGTGCAAGGTGGTCTGGTTCTGATTGATTCAAATTTATGGTTTGAATTTGAGTACTGATGTCTGTGATTTGCACATTCGATTTTTGGTTGGGTAGAGAATTTGGGGGTCTCGTTTTCGCAGAACCCTGTGGAAAATCCCGGTAATAGTCATTGTTAGGATTTAAAAGATTGTTTGAATCGTAATTTTGGAAATTTTCATTGTTGTTAAAATTTTGTTCTTCGTTATAGTTTTAATTAAATAGACATAAAGCAATTCTAAAAATTGATCAAGGAGATACGTAACTAATCAAAAAAAGCATAAAGCAAATGCGTTTGTAACGTAACCATTCAGGTGTTTTAATTTTTAACCTAAAAAATAGCCCCAAAATCTACCTTAACAAAATAATGTCGTCATTGCCACTGTAAAATAATATTTTTCTTTTTAAATCTATTATCGCATATCACAGAAATGTTTGTTATGATTTATGATAATGGAAAATAAGGTTATGATTTTTGAGCATACAACATCACTTTTGTCCCTTAATCGTTGAAAAACGCGATCACGGAACACAATAGATGTTTTTTGGCGACTGATACATGCTGATACGCAAAATACTTGAGTATCACGAGTATCTAAAATGTTGCATTCGAGCGACTTAGCTATGACGTCATATCTGATACGCATGATACATTAATCTGTCAAAACGTTTACCCATGAATGAGAGTGGTAAACTCAAGCGTTAACTTTCTATCTCTCTCTCTGATGTAACCTGATTGGTCAAATTTTCCTAAACCACGTGCTTGAAAGAACCTTTATTACTCTTAATAAATAATACGTAATTCTTGAAAAGAAGAAAGAGGTTAGAGCAACTGTCACTTGCCGAACTATCTATCCAACGTCAAACTGATACTTATGACGGCATTAGTGCATGATACTCAAGTATCTTGCGTATCTGTCGCCAAAAAACATCTATAAATGCGATACGTACGTTAGGTACGTGTGACGGATTGATACGTTTCACGTAACGTAACGAAACCCACGTATCGCTTCTGCACATGCGCATAGCGATACGTATACGGATACGTAGTGATTTTAAGAACTGCTTTAAGTCCCTAATGTCTCATATCGTACGTTGTTATCAAAATTATCGTTAACAGTATAGGTAATAGTCATCAGGTTCATTTTCAGAGTAGATGTCTGTATTTTCGAAATAGTTTTGGCTTTGATCATTATAATAGTCATAATTATTTTCATAAGGTAAATCATAATTTTCATTGAAATGTAAAGTTCTTTGTTGATTAGGATTAGTATTAGGTTGATTTCCGGATTGCCTGTGATAGTTCGGATTTGGCCTAATTACCGATGGGCGATTTACGTTTTGTTGGTTATTTTGAAATTGTGGATACTGAACAGATTGATTTTGCAAATTTGGTCTATAATAGTTATTATTTGACGTACTTTGAGAATGTCTTTGTCGTGTAAGACATTCGTTTATGGTATGCCCGGTTCTTTTACAATAGTTACATTGTTTAAGCGGAGGTTGACTAGGCTTACGTTGCGGTAAATTGTTTGTATTGCGGTTAATTTGAATTTTATGATTTTCGTAATAAGTTAATTGAAGTTCTCTTCTAATTCGTGAGATTGCTGATAAAACATTTTCTGGATTACCGACCAATTTTTGGATCTAATTCTGTTAATAAAGTATTTAAAGTTAAAGATTCTATTAGACGCGTTTGTGCTATTTTTTGATCTACGCTTAAATGATGTTGTTTGCTTATGGCTGAATACATTTTGGCTTCTAAAGTTTGTAATCGTGAAACAAAATTTAGAGGCGATTCATTTTATAACTGTTTCATTCGTTGAAGGTCTTGAATTAATGAATTTAAATCGCGAGAATCCCCAAAGTGAGTGTCTAATAATATTTTAATTTCTTCCCAATTTGAAGGATCGCGTGAGTTAACGAGTTCGGCAGCTCGTCCTTTTAGTTTATTTTTTATATGAAGAGTTAAGAGTACTTGTTGATCTTCGCTTGCCATTTTAAAAGCTGTTTTACAAGCATTTATAAAGGTATTTAAAAAAATTTGATTACCGTCATAATCAGGAATAATAGAAAATATTTCGGAGAGTTTATACGGTTCAATTTGTGGATCCTGAGCTTGAGCGATAGAAACCCTTTCAGGAATTGAAATATTAACATTAGTGTTAGTTCCACTACGAGTTTCAGGCATTTTGTTTTATAGGTAAAAAGTGTTAAAATAATAATAGAACTTTGAATAATAAAAAAAGCAAAATAGAAAACGATAACGTGATTATTCTTACGCTAGTATTTTCATTCCTTTTTCTGCAGATGAAATCCTTGTCCGTGAGCGTTGCTACACCTGGTTAGCTGTCTGCGTGTTCCCGATGCCGGAGAGACCGTCTGCTTCTTTAAAACTGGAGCTGGTACTTGTAAATTTCTTGAAGGTTTAGGAACCACCACACTTAGTTAGGCAAATCCTTGTTCTAAATGTGTTTAGTTATCCTATTGACTGCGCCACTGTTATATTTACAAAATCACACTTGACTTTTAAAAACAAACTTATTAAGTTAAAATGAGTTACAAAAGTTATAGGCTTGATTAAATGAATAAAAATTAAAATAGTAACTAACTGGTTTACAATGAACTTCTGAATTTATAACATTTTTATGTAAAACATCATGGGTACCTGTGGTACCCATAGCTAAGCGGTTTTTGGGTAAACTGCAATATTTTAATGAAAACTCTTATACTTGTTTTTTACACTTTTGGATTGTATTAATTTTAATGTCAAGGAAAAAGTGTTGTTATATTTACCAACTTTTTTAACACCGTTTTAATTTATACTCAAACTTATCCCTTGAAAATGAAATAAATATATATTTCGAAAGTTAAGGTATACATTGCTGTATACCCTAATAATTCTGGTATACTTCAGATCTATATATGTATACTTATTTGTATGTATAGTATATATAGCTTATCTTGGTTGTAAATATTGTACAATTATTGGACATTTGGGTAGGACCAACATTGGCCCTATAAGCTCTAGCAATATTAGGGCAGGCTATTTTAAAAATAAAGGCCCAAAATTAATTATTAATATTGGGGTTATATATATTGTTAATATTTGCGCAATATTTGATTCCAATTTGTGGCCAGGAAAATCCTAAATTGGCTACCAACATTGGTGCTATATAGCGTCAATATTGGCCGGGATGGTACCCTTTCGTGGCAAATAATATTGTAACGGGTGACAGATGTGTGACGGATGATTGTGACAGATGCGAGAGGAATGCATGTATTTTGATGTAGCTGCTTGCCATAAAGGGTAGAGTCCGTGAATGAGGAAGAAGGTTTTGACAGGAACTTGACATGGTTTATAATTATTTTAGGTTGGTAGTTATTCGCGAACATTCTAGTAATATTTGGATTTTAGTAAATAGTTATTTCGAGAAAAATCGAGATGTCAAGTATTTTGATATATAAAGCGGGTCATTCGCGGTAGTTAGTTAGTGTTCGTTCAGCTTTTGTGAAGTTTAAAAGTCAAAAGTGACAGTTAGTAACTTGTAACCAGCTGAATTCTTGTATTCTTACAATTTTTAAATAAATTGTGTTTAAAGTCCTCACAAGTGTTTCAAATTGGTGTCAGGTGTGGGGTGAAGAAGCAAGAATGCCTGGAAAGAAGATACGTGAACTGTTGGTGGCTGAGCTCAGAAGAGAGTTGGAAGAATTGGATTTGGATATTGCTATAGAATCTATGCTTGTCAAATAGTAGAAATGTCATTGTTTTGTCAATAGTTTTGATAGCATTATATTGTCTACATAAAAGCTTAATTTCATTATTATTTCACGTTATAAAATGTGGCGACGAAGTGAAAAAAAATAAGTACAATGAATGACGAACAATTCGCTCAATTTTTAAGTGTGCAACAAACCACTCAACAACAAATTACACAATTGCTACAACTGCTTACCCTACAGCAGCAGAGAACAGGACACGCGGCTCCCACACCTCAATCACGCGATGAGGAAATGGAACCGACCTCCTCTCAAGACACAACATTTGGACATAAGTTGAACATCATCAATCAATTCAAGTGCGATAAATTTAACCCGACCTCTACAAGCATAGAGAACTTTATCGATTATTTTGAAGCAAAATGTCGTATCTGGGGAGACTGCTCATCGATACAGAAAGACCTTCTGATTGCATCTCTGACACCTGAGGTATACCACGAAATCAAAGTTGCCTTTACACCTGATTTTGAACGTCAACGTCTAGATCAAGGAGAGAAGTTTTCAAAAATTGACTTGAAAGACGCCTATTTACAATTCGAGATTTCCCCCGAATCAAAAAAATACACCACAATCACGACACACAAGGGCTATTTTCAATATAACAGAATGCCGTTTGGAATCACAACAGCACCCTCCATATTCCAGCGTTATCTTGAAGGTTTACTGGCAGATTTACCGAATGTGGCGGTATATTTCGACGACGTAGCTCTCACAGGACAGAATGATAGTGATCATATTCACACCTTAACAACAGTTTTTGAACGCCTAACGAACGCGGGACTTAAGGTGAATTTAACCAAGTGCGAATTTTTACAGCCAGAGATTGAATACCTCGGACACGTAATTGACAAAAATGGTATACGCCCATCATCATCTAAAATTAAAGCCATACAGAATGCACCACCTCCTGACAACGTGAAAGAATTACGTTCTTTTCTTGGTCTTATAAATTTTTACGAACGTTTCATCCCCCGGTTACACAGTATTTGTGCAGATCTTCATAGCTTGACGGCAAAAAACCATAAATGGTATTGGACACAGAGAGAAAACGAAATCTTCGAGAAGATCAAACACTTAGTAGTCAAATCCAAACCTTTAGTAGCCTTTGGCGAAAGCCGTAAACTGTATCTGGCATGTGACGCTTCTGAGAAGGGTGTAGGAGCAGTACTGTACCACACAAATGGAGATTTAGAACAACCTATAGCTTTTGCATCAAGGAAGCTGAAACCAGCCGAAGCCAAATACTCAGTCATTGACCGGGAAGCACTGGCTATCTTCTTTGGCATACAAAAATTCGACCAGTTTTTGCGAGGGACTCAATTTACTTTGGTCACAGATCACAAACCTTTGGTGCATTTATTAGGCCCTCATCGGAACCTTCCCAAAATTGCCAACAATAGGTTAGTCCGGTGGGCCCTTCTAATTGGTGCATACAACTACGAAATAGTATTCAGAAAAGGAGTTCACAATATCATGGCGGATTACTGCTCCAGAATGCCAGACTCATCGGAGTCCGCGTCGGAACCTGAACTAGCAGTACATAAAAGTGAGCGTATTCAGGGCGCTAAATTGGATGACCTGCCACTTACAGAAGAGTCTCTAAAAACAGCTACAAAAAACGATTCAGTCCTTAAACAAGTCAAAAACTTTATCCGTAGGGGCTGGGACACTTCTAGTCACACAACAAACCTTTTAAAACCTTACTACCGGAAGAGAAATGAAGTGTCAGTTGAAGACAATGTTATACTGTGGCAAGGAAGAGTTGTCATTCCTGAAACATTGCGGAAATCTGTCCTACATTTTCTTCATTCTGGTCATCCTGGCCTGACTGCAATGAGAGCTATTGCACGTTTCTATGTTTGGTGGCCTACAATAGACGAGGATATTGATATTTACGTAAAACGTTGCCATACATGCCAAGAGTTCAGATCCCAACAAACTGAATTACCTGTGTTTTCTTGGTCAATACCTGATAAAGTTTGGGAGCGGTTACACATTGACTTAGCAGGACCATTTGAAGGTACCTATTGGCTTGTGCTTGTGGACGCATTATCAAAATGGATTGAAGTCAAGCCAATGAACAGAATTACAACTACCAAGTTATGCGATGAATTGGATGGCATTTTTGTCACCTTTGGTTTGCCACAAATGATCGTTTCAGACAATGGTCCTCAGTTTACTTCAGAGGATTTCAAAGCTTACTGCGAAAGCAAAGGTATTCTCCATGTCACCTCATCACCATATCATCCTCGCAGTAATGGCCTCGCTGAGAGATTGGTGCGTACTTTCAAGACAAGAATGTCGTCGAGCAGAAATGATTCACGGGATTTAATCAAGCGTTTACAAAAATTTTTGTTCACCTACCGTATAACACCGCATAACACGACTGGTAAATCGCCTGCCCAATTGATGTTTGGTCGACAGCTTTGCTGTGAGTTGGACAATATAAGACCTAATCCTAAAAAACTCATGCAATACAAACAGGTAAAGGCAAACATAGCGAGTGAGTCACAGACGCCTAACTATGCTCCAGGAGACCAAGTCTATGTCCGTACCAACAATGACGATCGATGGGAACCAGCAGTAGTTACGAAGAGGACGCATAGGTACTCATACATCGTCAGATCCGCCGTCGGAACCGAGAAAAGAAGGCATGCAGATCATCTTCGGCCTCGCGTTGCTGAAACACCTTCGTCACAGGCTTCGCCAGACATTCGTGTGACCCCATCAACATCAGATTACCTCCAACCTAACGTAGCTGACGCATCATCCACACAACAGTCACCAGACATGGGTCCTTCGCAGTCAATATCTGGCACGCGAGGGTCTACATCATCAGAGAGAGATGTCAACTCTCCGCAAGGGGTTCGCAATACTAATGAGCATCAGCAGGCGTCCATTCCAGCAGTCACCGAACAACTGCAAACATACGCAGCTGCGGTCCTTCCGCGCAGTTCTCGTACTGTCCGCCCTCCACGTCGACTGATTGAAGAGATGTAAGGGTTCGTGATCTTCAAGAGTGGGATGAGGAGGAATGCTATAGAATCTATGCTTGTCAAATAGTAGAAATGTCATTGTTTTGTCAATAGTTTTGATAGCATTATATTGTCTACATAAAAGCTTAATTTCATTATTATTTCACGTTATAAAAGATATCACCGGAGGAAAAACTGTTTTAATCAAAAGATTATGTAAGTACTATTTAAGTATAAATATTGACCCTGACTCGGTGGAATTCGAAGATCCTATGCACAAAGCAATGTCCGAGCTGTCCAGTCAGATAAAGGGTCAACAAGAAGAGCTTGCCACTAGAATTTCCAGTCAACAAGAAGATCTGAAAGATCAAATAAAAAACCAGCAAAAAGAGCTTACCAACCGAATTACAAGCCAGCAAGAAGAACTAACCAACCGGATGACAAACCAGCAAGAAGACCAAGCACAACAATTAGCCGAGCTTGCCACTAGAATTTCCAATCAACAAGAAGAGCTGAAAGATCAAATGAAGATCCAGCAAGAGGAGCAGATGAAGAAACAAGAAGAACTGGTCCATCAAATGCGTGAAGAGTTGTCAAGCTATATTTACAACAAATATCGACCTTAAGAAATGAACAATCCCAGCAAATATCGACTCTACGTTGTGAGCAATCCCAGCAAGTAACCGAACTAGTAGCCGAACTACGCAATGAAGATACCAAAATGAATGCGATGATTCAACAAGTTCAGAAAGAAATAGAGGTCCTTCGGCAAGATCGCTACGTCCACCGCGGCGAGGGAGATGCAGAAAGAATGGAAACCTTCAGCGTGGATGTCGAACGACGGGGAAGCGGAGACACTACACAGATGCGGTCAACAATGAAACCTCCTATCTTCGATGGAACAACTTCGTGGTCCAACTACGTCAAGCAATTCGACGCGGCGGCCAGGGCGAACGGATGGTCATCCAAGGAGAAGGCAATATCACTAACCATAGCGTTGCGAGGCGATGCTTTGAATGTCTTGCATTCCCTTAAGCCCGACGAAGCTGACAACTTCGAGCTACTAGTACATCGCCTGGAGATGAGGTATGGTCAGACCCACCTACAACCCGTGTACCGAACACAGCTGAAGAACCGTAAACAAATGAGTGGAGAATCTATCCAGGAGTTCGAGGCAGAGGTAGCTAGAATGGTTCGATTTGCTTATCCGACAGCAGCAGAAGAGTTCCTGGAGTGTCTAGCAGTCCAAACATTTACCGATGGCCTTAGGGACCCGGAGTTACAAAGAACTGTGCGGTTGGCCCGACCAAAAGACCTTGTCGACGCGTTAACTATTGCACTTAAATTCGAAGCGGCAACGGAAGCATCACGGGGAGTTGCACGAATAAGGGAGATGACTGCTGATGACAACAACGTGATAGCACCCGTCAGCGACGTCGATGGATTAGTGGAAAGAATAATGAAATTAATACCCACGAGGAGACGACGACCTATACGATGTTGGAATTGTGGAGAACTAGGGCACGCAAGTAGACGTCTTCTACTACTTTCTCCCAACAGCAGGAAAACCATTGCAAAGCCCCTCCTACGGTCAAGGTAGCAATATTAAAACACCAAGCAGGCAGCTTATACGTCGAAGCCCTGATTGACAGAAAGAAATACAACATGCTGGTGGATACTGGAGCTGCAAAAACTGTGGTACGGCCGACAGTTGTCGTGGCTAAGAAGATGTCGCCACCAGTTAAAGACTGCGCACCGCTACTGGGGAACCAGCCAAAGTCTACGGAGAGGTTAACGTGTCTCTACAGTTTGGTTCAACTTGTCTTTCTCATTCGATATTGATGGCTGATATCGATGAAGATGCTATCCTGGGTATGGACGTAATGCACAACTGTTGTTTTCGCTTGGATTTGGGACGACGGATACTGCATACGGAAAAGGAAGAATTGCTTCTACATCGAAAACATGAAGCTATCGTTCCGTTGAAACTATCTGACGACATCGAGCTTCCAGCGACGTGCGAATGTGTTGTAACAGCACAACTAGAGGAAGTAGAGCCGGATGGAACCCCAGCTATGGTAGAACCCGAGAATCATGATCAGATATTGGGAAGAGGACTTCTGGTCGGAAAAGCTTTTGTTAGATCAGCCAAAGAGGTACCAATCCGAATCATTAACATGAATGATCATCCAGTTCTTCTGCGAAATAACACCGAAATCGGAACCTTGGAACCGGTAGCGGCCGTAATTCACCAGGTAGGAGCCTTTGAATCAGACAAAAACAACGACATAGAACAATTAATGACTAGGTTAGACCCATCTTTGTCAAAAATAGAAAAGAAGCAGGTAAGAGATTTAATCTACCGCTATAAACCTGTCTTCGGTTCTGGAAGTAAACTGGGAAGGACCGACATAGTCAAGCACAAGATTGAGACTGGCGATGCACGTCCGATTCGTCAGGTACCCCGACGATTGCCTTAAGTTAAAAAGAAAGAAGCGGACAAGGCCCTCCAAGAAATGATTCGGGATGAAATAGTTGAACCCTCCAATAGTCCGTGGGCTTCTCCCGTTGTATTGGTAAGGAAAAGAGACGGATCAATGCGGTTCTGCGTTGACTATAGGAAGTTGAATGAAGTTACGAAGAAGGATAGTTATCCCCTTCCGAGGATTGACGATGCCCTCGACGCCTTGGGTGGATCTACCCTTTTCTCTACGTTAGACTTAAAGAGCGGATACTGGCAGGTTGAAATGGATCCTTCTGATAAAGAGAAGATCGCCTTCACTAGTGGATCAGGTTTGTGGCAATTTACCGTCCTTTCATTTGGCTTATGCAATACTCCTGCTACCTTTGAAAGATTGATGGAAACTATTCTTCGAGGTTTATCCTGGGAATCTTGTTTGGTCTACTTAGATGACATCATTATAATGGGTAAGGATTTTAAGGAACATTTGGCTAACCTAGAAGAAGTTTTTCGACGACTGAAAAAGGCGAATCTAACATTGAATGCTAAGAAATGTAACTTGCTCCAGAGACAGGTCAGTTATTTGGGACATGTTGTAAGCAAGAATGGCGTTACTGTAGACCCCGCCAAGATTCAAGCCGTTCAAGAGTGGCCGGTCCCTTCTGATAAGCATCAACTTCGCAGCTTCCTGGGTCTTTGCTCATATTACCGACGATTTGTTAGAAATTTTGGAGACCTCGCCAAACCCTTAACAAGACTAACTGAGCAAGATAAGACTTTTTGTTGGAGTAAAGAATGCCAAAAGGCCTTTGAATTTTTAAAGAAAGAATTGACTTCGGCCCCTGTTCTCGCTTATCCTCGTCCTGACGGCAGACTTATTCTGGATACCGACGCTAGCAATGTGGGAATCGAAACTATACTTTCACAACTTCAAGACGGAAAAGAAAGAGTTCTAGGATATTTTAGCAAGACATTATCAAAATCCGAAAGAAACTATTGCGTAACGAGACGTGAACTCCTCGCAGTTGTGAAGTTTGTGGAACATTTCTACAAATACTTATATGGCAAAAGATTCCTAATTAGAACAGACCATGCCAGTTTAAAGTGGCAGTTTTGGTTAGAAAAACTCCAGGAATACGATTTTGAAATCGAACATAGACCTGGAACTAAGCACCGTAACGCCGATGCACTTTCTAGAAGGCCATGCCCATCTAATTGCACAAATTGCAGTCGACTCGAACAAAACGAGAAGCTCGCTCTAATAAAAGTGGTGCCAGACGACTTGTGCTCCAGAATCGAGGAGAAACAAAACAACGATCCCGTTATTAGGAAGATCCTGGAATGGAAAAGAACGGATCAGCGTCCCCTATGGCGAGAGGTATCATCGTCCTCTACGGTCTTAAAATCCTATTGGGCCCAATGGAATTCTTTGACTTTAGACGGAGGGCTCCTTAAAAGGATAGTTGAAAACCCTGTTGGCTCAGAAATCAAGAAACAAATTGTGGTCCCAAGAAATACGGTGCCGGAAATTTTAAAACAACTTCATGATGACATATCTGGAGGACACCTAGGTATTACAAAGACGCTGCAAAAAGTCCGGGATAGATTTTATTGGGTTAATTACTCCAACGATGTTAAAGATTGGTGCCGCAAATGCACGAAGTGTGCTGCTAGCAATGGACCTAATCGTAAACCTAAAGCAGAGATGCAGCAATATCTTGTCGGAAGTCCATTCGAAAGAATCGCCGTAGATGTGTTGGGGCCACTACCAACCAGTGAGGTTGGAAATAAATACATCTTCGTTGTGATGGACTATTTTTCTAAATGGGTGGAATCCTACCCTGTTCCCAACCAAGAAGCCCCTACCTTGGCCGATATTCTGGTCAACGAGTTCATTAGCCGTTTTGGGGTATCGTTGGAGCTGCACGCAGATCAGGGAAGAAATTTTGAAAGCAAGCTATTTCAAGAAGTCTGCAAACGATTAGGTATCCATAAAACTAGAACTACAGCGATGCATCCACAGTCTGATGGAATGGTTGAACGAATGATACGAACCATTGCAAATTATTTATCGAAAGTGGTCTCAGAACATCAGAAAGATTGGAATAATCATATTCCGCTATTTTTAATGGCTATTCGATCGGCTGTCAACGAATCTACGGGTCAAACACCTGCGAAAGTCCTCTTTGGTAGGGAAACTAGATTACCTTGCGATTTGATATATGGGAGCAAGCCTGGTGAAATAGCAACCGGTGAAGGATACGTCGGAGATCTCCAGAAGAAGATCGAAAATATTCATGAACTGGTGCGCCACAAACTACAACTCTCCAGTGACCAGATGAAAAGGTACTACGACGAGCAACAGGAAACACTTATCAACCTGGGGAATTGGCTCTATAATCCTCGACGGAAACGGGGTGTGTGTCTGAAACTTCAAAAGAAGTGGGAAGGTCCATATTTGATTAAAAAGAGAATCAATGATGTGATCTATAATGGATATATAATGGAGGCTAAAAAAATTAGTAATAGTCAAACCTAGTAGGCTTTGGTTGAAACTATTGCTATTTCGGCAATTACTACTTCATTTTCGTATTCTACAGGTTCAATTTAGTGGGTCTACACTATTTTTTTTGCAAATTAACAGACATATGATTTTTGATAAATTGCTAGAACTCCAATTCTCTACTTTCGCGCCAATATTTTTAAGTTAAAAATGCTTGAAACTTTGTAAATATGGTTTTTTGGGACGCTTAATACACTAATGAAATAAGTTTTTCGATAGTAGGCATAGAACACGTTTTAATGGAGGCTAACAACATTTGTAGGCTTTGGTTGAAACTTTCGCTATTTCGGCAATTATTCAATTATTACTTCATTTTCGTATTCCACTGGGTCGCTAGACTATTTTTTGCACATCAACATACATACAATTTTCGATAAATTGCAAGAATTCCAATTTTCTACTTTCGCGCCAATATTTTTAAGTCAAAAATTTGTTGCTTTAAAAATGCTCGGAACTTTGTAACTAGGGTTTTTTTAGATCGCTAAATACACTAGTAAAATCAGTTTTTTGATAGTAGGCATGTAACACGTTTTAATGGTTGCAAAAGAAATAGTAATAGTCAAACCTAGTAGGTTTTAATTGAAACTATAGCTATTTCGGCAATTCTTACTTCATTTTCGTATTTTACTGGGCCGCTACACTATTTTTTTGCAAATCAACGATTTTTGATAAATTGCTAGAACTCCAATTCTCTACTTTCGCGTCAATATTTTTAAGTCAAAAATTTGTTGCTTTCAAATTGCTTGAAACTTTTTAAATAGGGTTTTTTTAAAACGCCTAATACACTGGTGGAATCAGTTTCTCGATAGTAGGTATAGAACTCGTTATAATGGAGGCTAAAAAAAATAGTAATAGTCAAACCTAGAAGGCTTTGGGTAAAACTATTGCTGTTTCGGCAATTATTACTTCATTTTCGTTTCCTACGGGGTCAATTTAGTGGATAGTAGGCATAGAACACGTTTTAATGGAGGCTAAAAAAATTGGTAGCCTTTGGGTGGCTACACAATTTTTTGCAAATTAACATACATACGATTTTTAATAAATTGCTAGAACTCCAATTCTCTACATTCGCGCCAATATTTTTAAGTCAAAAATTTGTTGCTTCCAAAATGATTAAAATTTTGTGAATAGAGTTGTTTTGGGACGCTAAATATACTAGTGAAATAAGTTTTTCGATGGTAGGCATAGAACACGTTTTAATGAAGGCTAAAAAAATTAGTACGCTTTAGTTGAAACTATCGCTATTTCGGCAATTATTACTTTATTTTCGTATTTTACTGGACCGCTACACTATTTTTTTGCAAATCAACGATTTTTGATAAATTCCTAGAACTCCAATTCTCTACTTTTGCGTCAATATTTTTAAGTCAAAAATTTGTTGCTTTCAAATTGTTTGAAACTTTTTAAATAGGGTTTTTTTTGGAACGCTTAATACACTGGTGGAATCAGTTTCTCGCTAGTAGGTATAGAACACGTTATAATGGAGGCTAAAAAAAATAGTAATAGTCAAACCTAGAAGGCTTTGGGTGAAACTATTGCTATTTCGGCAGTTATTATTTCATTTTCGTTTTCTACGGGGTCAATTTAGTGGATCTACACTAGTAGTAGGCATAGAACATGTTTTAATGGTGGCTTAAAAAATTAGTAATAGTCAATCCTTGTAAGCTTTGGTTGAAACTATGGCTAGTTCGGCAATTATTACTTTATTTTCGTATTCTACGGGGTCGATTTAGTGGGTCTACACTATTTTTTTGCAAATTAACAGACATACGATTTTTGATACATGCTAGACCTCCAATTTTCTACTTTCGCGCCAATATTTTTAAGTCAAAAATTTGTTGCTTTCAATATGCTTGAAACTTTGTAAATAGGGTTTTTTGAAACGCTAAATACACTTGTGAAATCAGTTTCTTGATAGTAGGTATAGAACACGTTATAACGGAGGCTAAAAAAATTAGTAATAGACAAACCCAGTAGGCTATGGTTGAAACTATCGCTAGTTTGGCAATTGTTACTTTATTTTTGTATTCTACTGGGTCTATTTAGTGGGTCTACACTATTTTTTTGCAAATCAATCGACATACGATTTTTAATAAATTGCTAGAACTCCAATTCTCTACTTTCGCGCCAATATTTTTAAGTCAAAAATGCTTGAAACTTTGTAAATATGGTTTTTTGGGACGCTAAATACACTAATGAAATAAGTTTTTCGATAGTAGGCATAGAACACGTTTTAATGGAGGCTAACAAAATGTGTAGGCTTTGGTTGAAACTATTGCTATTTCGGCAATTATTACTTCATTTTCGTATTTCACTGGATCGCTACACTATTTTTTGCAAATTAACATACATACGATTTTTGATAAATTGCAAGAATTCCAATTTTCTATTTTCGCGCCAATATTTATAAGTCAAAAATTTGTTGCTTCCAAAATGATTAAAATTTTGTAAATAGAGTTATTTTGGGACGCTAAAAACACTGGTGAAATAAGTTTTTTGATAGTAGTCATAGAACACGTTTTAATAGAGGCTAAAAAAATTAGTAGGCTTTAGTTGAAACTATCGCTATTTCGGCAATTATTACTTCATTTTCGTATTTTACTGGGTCGATACACTATTTTTTTCAAATCAACAGACATACGATTTTTAATAAATTGCTAGACCTCCAAATTTCTACTTTCGCGACGATATTTTTAAGTCAAATATTTGTTGCTCCCCAAATGATTAAATCTTTGTAAATAGGTTTTTTTTGGAACGATAAATACACTGGTGAAATAAGTTTTTCGATAGTAGGTATAGAACACGTTATAATGGAGGCTAAAAAAATTCTCTAATTTCGCGCCAATATTTTTAAGTCAAAAATTTGTTGCTTTAAAAATGCTTAAAACTTTGTAAATAGGGTTTGTTTGGAACGCTAAATACACTGGTGGAATCAGTTTCTCGATAGTAGGTATAGAACACGTTATAATGGAGGCTAAAAAAATTAGTAATAGTCAAACCTAGTAGGTTTTGGTTGAAACTACAGCTATTTCGCCAATTATTACTTTATTTTCGTATTCCACTGGTTCGCTACACTATTTTTTGCAAATCAACATACATACAATGTTTGATAAATTGCAAGAATTCCAATTTTCTACTTTCGCGCCAATATTTTTAAGTCAAAAATTTGTTGCTTTAAAAATGCTCGGAACTTTGTAACTAGGGTTTTTTTAGAACACTTAATACACTGGTAAAATCAGTTTTTTGATAGTATGCATGTAACACGTTTTAATGGTTGCAAAAAAAATAGTAACAGTCAAACCTAGTAGGTTTTAATTGAAACTATCGCTATTTCGGCAATTATTACTTTATTTTCGTATTTTACTGGGCCGCTACACTATTTTTTTGCAAATCAACGATTTTTGATAAATTCCTAGAACTCCAATTCTCTACTTTTGCGTCAATATTTTTAAGTCAAAGATTTGTTGCTTTCAAATTGTTTGAAACTTTTTAAATAGGGTTTTTTTTGGAACGCTTAATACACTGGTGGAATCAGTTTCTCGATAGTAGGTATAGAACACGTTATAATGGAGGCTAAAAAAAATAGTAATAGTCAAACCTAAAAGGCTTTGGGTGAAACTATTGCTATTTCGGCAATTATTACTTCATTTTCGTTTTCTACGGGGTCAATTTAGTGGATAGTAGGCATAGAACACGTTTTAATAGTGGCTTAAAAAATTAGTAATAGTCAATCCTTGTAGGCTTTGGTTGAAACTATTGCTAGTTCGGCAATTATTACTTTATTTTCGTATTCTACGGGGTCGATTTAGTGGGTCTACACTATTTTTTTGCAAATTAACAGACATACGATTTTTGATACATTGCTAGACCTCCAATTCTTTACTTTCGCGCCAATATTTTTAAGTCAAAAATTTGTTGCTTTCAATATGCTTGAAACTTTGTAAATAGGGTTTTTTTGAAACGGTAAATACACTGGTGTAATCAGTTTCTTGATAGTAGGTATAGAACACGTTATAAAGGAGGCTAAAAAATTTAGTAATAGACAAACCCAGTAGGCTATGGTTGAAACTATCGCTAGTTTGGCAATTGTTACTTAATTTTTGTATTCTACTGGGTCTATTTAGTGGGTCTACACTATTTTTTTGCAAATCAATCGACATACGATTTTTGATAAATTGCTAGAACTTCAACTCTCTACTTTCGCGCCAATATTTTTAAGTCAAAAATTCTTGAAACTTTGTAAATATGGTTTTTGGGACGCTAAATACACTAATGAAATAAGTTTTTCGATAGTAGGCATAGAACACGTTTTAATGGAGGCTAACAAAATTTGTAGGCTTTGGTTGAAACTATTGCTATTTCGGCAATTATTACTTCATTTTCGTATTCCACTGGGTCGCTACACTATTTTTTGCAAATCAACATACATACGATTTTTGATAAATTGCAAGAATTCCAATTTTCTACTTTCGCGCCAATATTTTTAAGTCAAAAATTTGTTGCTTTAAAAATGCTCGGAACTTTGTAACTAGGGTTTTTTTAGATCGCTTAATACACTAGTAAAATCAGTTTTTTGATAGTAGGCATGTAACACGTTTTAATGGTTGCAAAAGAAATAGTAATAGTCAAACCTAGTAGGTTTTAATTGAAACTATAGCTATTTCGGCAATTCTTACTTCATTTTCGTATTTTACTGGGCCGCTACACTATTTTTTTGCAAATCAACGATTTTTGATAAATTGCTAGAACTCCAATTCTCTACTTTTGCGTCAATATTTTTAAGTCAAAAATTTGTTGCTTTCAAATTGTTTGAAACTTTTTAAATAGGGTTTTTTTTGGAACGCTTAATACACTGGTGGAATCAGTTTCTCGATAGTAGGTATAGAACACGTTATAATGGAGGCTAAAAAAAATAGTAATAGTCAAACCTAGAAGGCTTTGGGTGAAACTATTGCTATTTCGGCAATTATTACTTCATTTTCGTTTTCTACGGGATCAATTTAGTGGATAGTAGGCAAAGAACACGTTTTAATGGTGGCTTAAAAAATTAGTAATAGTCAATCCTTGTAGGCTTTGGTTGTAACTATCGCTAGTTCGGCAATTATTACTTGATTTTCGTATTCTACGGGGTCAATTTAGTGGGTCTACACTATTTTTTTGCAAATTCACAGACATACGATAGCCTTTGGGTGGCTACACTATTTTTTGCAAATTAACATACATACGATTTTTAATAAATTGCTAGAACTCCAATTCTCTACATTCGCGCCAATATTTTTAAGTCAAAAATTTGTTGCTTCCAAAATGCTAGAAACTTTGTAAGTAAGGTTTTTTTGGGTCGCTAAATACACTGATGAAATAAGTTTTTCGATAGTAGGCATAGAACACGTTTTAATGGAGGCTAAAAAAATTAGTACGCTTTAGTTGAAACTATCGCTATTTCGGCAATTATTACTTTATTTTCGTATTTTACTGGGCCGCTACACTATTTTTTTGCAAATCAACGATTTTTGATAAATTCCTAGAACTCCAATTCTCTACTTTTGCGTCAATATTTTTAAGTCAAAACTTTGTTGCTTTCAAATTGTTTGAAACTTTTTAAATAGGGTTTTTTTTGGAACGCTTAATACACTGGTGGAATCAGTTTCTTGATAGTAGGTATAGAACACGTTATAATGGAGGCTAAAAAAAATAGTTATAGTTAAACCTAGAAGGCTTTGGGTGAAACTATTGCTATTTCGGCAATTATTACTTCATTTTCGTTTTCTACGGGGTCAATTTAGTGGATAGTAGGCATAGAACACGTTTTAATGGTGGCTTAAAAAATTAGTAATAGTCAATCCTTGTAGGCTTTGGTTGAAACTATTGCTAGTTCGGCAATTATTACTTTATTTTCGTATTCTACGGGGTCGATTTAGTGGGTCTACACTATTTTTTTGCAAATTAACAGACATACGATTTTTGATACATTGCTAGACCTCCAATTCTCTACTTTCGCGCCAATATTTTTAAGTCAAAAATTTGTTGCTTTCAATATGCTTGAAACTTTGTAAATAGGGTTTTTTGAAACGCTAAATACACTGGTGAAATCGGTTTCTTGATAGTAGGTATAGAACACGTTATAACGGAGGCTAAAAAAATTAGTAATAGACAAACCCAGTAGGCTATGGTTGAAACTATTGCTAGTTTGGCAATTGTTACTTTATTTTTGTATTCTACTGGGTCTATTTAGTGGGTCTACACTATTTTTTTGCAAATCAATCGACATACGTTTTTTGATAAATTGCTAGAACTCCAATTCTCTACTTTCGCGCCAATATTTTTAAGTCAAAAATTCTTGAAACTTTGTAAATATGGTTTTTTGGGACGCTAAATACACTAATGAAATAAGTTTTTCGATAGTAGGCATAGAACACGTTTTAATGGAGGCTAACAAAATTTGTAGGCTTTGGTTGAAACTATTGCTATTTCGGCAATTATTACTTCATTCTCGTATTCCACTGGGTCGCTACACTATTTTTTGCAAATCAACAAACATACGATTTTTGATAAATTGCAAGAATTCCAATTTTCTATTTTCGCGCCAATATTTATAAGTCAAAAATTTGTTGCTTCCAAAATGATTAAAAGTTTGTAAATAGAGTTATTTTGGGACGCTAAAAACACTGGTGAAATAAGTTTTTTGATAGTAGTCATAGAACACGTTTTAATAGAGGCTAAAAAAATTAGTAGGCTTTAGTTGAAACTATCGCTATTTCGGCAATTATTACTTCATTTTCGTATTTTACTGGGTCGATACACTATTTTTTTCAAATCAACAGACATACGATTTTTAATAAATTGCCAGACCTCCAAATTTCTACTTTCGCGACGATATTTTTAAGTCAAATATTTGTTGCTCCCCAAATGATTAAACAGCTGTAATTGATTTTAAAGCGAATTTTTTAAATAAATAGTGGAAGTTTAGTTTAACTGTGCAGTTATTAATTGTTCTTAGTAAGATGAACTTCCAAAAAGTAGAGGTTAACACAATCAATTTCATTAAAACTTTGTAAATAGGTTTTTTTTGGAACGCTAATTACACTGGTGAAATAAGTTTTTCGATAGTAGGTATAGAACACGTTATAATGGAGGCTAAAAAAATTCTCTAATTTCGCGCCAATATTTTTAAGTCAAAAATTTGTTGCTTTAAAAATGCTTAAAACTTTGTAAATAGGGTTTGTTTGGAACGCTAAATACACTGGTGGAATCAGTTTCTCGATAGTAGGTATAGAACACGTTATAATGGAGGCTAAAAAAATTAGTAATAGTCAAACCTAGTAGGTTTTGGTTGAAACTACAGCTATTTCGCCAATTATTACTTTATTTTCGTATTCCACTGGTTCGCTACACTATTTTTTGCAAATCAACATACATACAATTTTTGATAAACTGCAAGAACTCCAAATCTCTACTTTCGCGTCAATATTTTTAAGTCAAAAATTTGTTGCTTTAAAAATGCTTGAAACTTTGTAAGTAGGGTTTTTTTTGGGTCGCTAAATACACTGATGAAATAAATTTTTCGATAGTAGGCATAGAACACGTTTTAATGGAGGCTAACAAAATTTGTAGGCTTTGGTTGAAACTATTGCTATTTCGGCAATTTTTACTTCATTTTCGTATTCCACTGGATCGCTACACTATTTTTTGCAAATCAACATACATACGATTTTTGATAAATTGCTAGAACTGCAATTCTCTACTTCCGCGCCAATATTTTTAAGTCAAAACTTTGTTGCTTTTAAAATGCTTGAAACTTTGTAAATATAGTTTTTTTGGGACGCTAAATACACTAGTGAAATAAGTTTTTTAAAAGTAGGCATAGAACACGTTTTAATAGAGGCTAATAAAAATAGTAATAGTCAAACCTAGAAGGCTTTGGGTGAAACTATTGCTACTTTGGCAATTACTACTTCATTTTCGTATTCTACGGGTTTAATTTAGTGGGTCTACACTATTTTTTTGCAAATTAACAGACATACGTTTTTTGATAAATTGCTAGAACTCCAATTCTTTACTTTCGCGCCAATATTTTTAAGTCAAAAATTTGTTGCTTTCAAAATGTTTAAAACTTTGTAAATAGAATTTTTTTGGGACGCTAAATACACTGGTGAAATAAGTTTCTCGATAGTAGGCATAGAACAAGTTTGTAAATAGGGTTTTTTTGGGACGCTAAATACACTGGTGAAATTAATTTTTCGATAGTAGGCATAGAACACGTTATATTGGTGGCTAAAAAATTTAGTAATAGTCAAACCTAGCAGGCTTTGGTTAAAACTATAGCTAGTTCGACCACTAATACTTTATTTTCGTATTCTACTGGGTCGCTACACTATTTTTTGCAAATCAGCATACATACGATTTTATAAATTGCTAAAACTCCAAATCTCTACTTTCGCGCCAATATTTTTAAGTCAAAAATTTGTTGCTTTGAAAATGCTTGAAACTTTGTAAATAGGGTTTTTTTTAAAAGGTAAATACACTGGTAAAGTCAGTTTCTCGATAGTAGGTATAGAACACGTTATAATGGAGGCTAAAAAAATTAGTAATAGTCAAACCTAGTAGGCTTTGTTTGAAACTATTGCTATTTCGGCAATTACTAACTTATTTTCGTATTCTACGGGTTCAATTTAGTGGGTCTACACTATTTTTTTGCAAATTAACAGACATACTATTTTTGATAAATTGCTAGAACTCCAATGCTCTACTTTTGCGCCAATATATTTAAGTCAAAAATTTGTTGCTTTCAAAATGCTTAAAACTTTGTAAATAGGGTTTTTCTGAAACCATAAATACACTGGTGAAATGAGTTCTTCGATAGTAGGCATAGAACACGTTTTAATGGTGGCTAAAAAAATTAGTAATAGTCAAACCTAGTAGGCTTTGGTTGAAACTATAGCTAGTTCGGCAATTATTACTTTATTTTCGTATTCTACGGGGTTGATTTCGTGGGTCTACACTATTTTTTTGCAAATCAACAGACATACGATTTTTGATAAATTGCTAGACCTCCAATTCTCTACTTTCGCGACAATATTTTTAACTCAAAAATTTGTTGCTTTTAAAATGATTGAAACTTTGTAAATAGGGTTTATTGGAACGCTAAAAACACTAGTGAAATAAGTTTTTCGATAGTAGGCATAGAACACGTTTTAATGGTGGCTAAGAAAAGAACCCTATTTGGCTTTGGTTGAAACTATGGCTAGTTCGGCAATTATTACTTTATTTTCGTATTCTACGTTGGGTCGATTTAGTGGTTCTACACTATTTTTTTGCAAATCAACGATTTTTGATAAATGGCTAGAACTCCAATTCTCTACTTTCGCGACAATATTTTTAAGTTAAATATATGTTGCTTTAAAAATGCTTAAAACTTTGTAAATAGGGTTTTTTTGGAACGCTAAATACACTGGCGAAATCAGTTTTTCGATAGTAGGCATAGAACACATTTTAATGGTGGCTAAAAAAATTAGTAATAGTCAAACCTATTAGGCTTTGGTTGAAACTATAGCTAGTTCGGCAATTATTACTTTATTTTCGTATTCTACTGGGTCGCTTTAGTGGGTCTACACTGAAAATATTAAAAAATTCACATAGTTTAAAGAATAATATTCTCACCTGATTATTAACGTCAAAATACATCAAGTATGAGTCAGGTTTTGATGAATCATATGTTAGTATGTACTTATTATTAGCAGTTGCTCGACGTTTTGAACATACTTGACTTAGACCTCCACGAATACCGCGTTCAACGAAAAGAAACATATTCAAGTCGGTTAGTAGCATCAATTTAATCTTGGTATATTTAAGCATCGCATCCCACGTAAATCCAGGTGTGAAGTAGTGAGCAGGATCCAAGTTGTAAGTTTTCAGACGGCTTGCTCGAAATCGTTCAAATACATCAGCCAAAAGCATTATATCAGTTTTCATATATAAATCCACATACTGACCCAAATTTAAACAGTTAAAGCTATCCCATACAAGTTTTGTACGTTGATAAAGTCTTCGGGGGCATGGTTTATTATCTAACTTGTTGTAAAATGAGTCTTGTGCTGGTAAAGATGTATCATTAAATCGATCAAATGAATTGATGTAATCATAATGCATGATGCCTTTTTTAGTTAACAGTTTAAATTATTCTTCGGTCAAGTTAGGAAACTGTGACTTTAGGTTAGGAAATTCTTGTAGGTACGATGCTAACTTATCTAAGGAGGAAGCCATAAATTGATATGAATCAATAAAACGAAATTGTATCGGATATTCATTGATGTGCTTCGTAAATGAGATATATTTTTCCTTAGTAATAGGAAGCAAGTCTACTGTTCTCTTAATCCTAGTAGCTATATCAGTAATTACAAAATGTGCATCGTAACCGGATAAGTTATGAAACACTACAGGTACCACGTGACTATCCTTATAGTTAAAATTACATTTTCCATGAGCAGCACCTCCATAAATTGTTATTTGGAATCAGACGATTATGATCTCGCACCTTCTTATCATATGAGGTAAAAGGCAGTTCACAAATGTGGCAGTGTGTATACTCAATTTCCTGCAACCAAACTTAAAGAATCATCATAACTGCATTTGAGATAGTAACCAACAGCTGCTGGAATGTGATGTTGAAGCTTAGAATCATTGTCGGGTTCGAGTACGCTTTCCAAGTCTGCATATACTATGAATGGCGCTTTTTCCTTATTCTTATATTTCTTAAATTCCAGAACATTTTTCCCTGCTTCAGGCATTTTTATGGCTGTTTCATTCATTTTAATACAGACCCCGATATGCTTTTCCAACTTATCTTGCGAGTGGAAGTAGTGGAGACATCTATCGCAGAAATATTTCTTCTGATGATTTTTGCTAAGCTGCTAGGATAGTAGTCTAGATAAATTTTTAATCCAGACATCAACATTTTTGGTTGGAACATCATCATATTTACCCTGGACCAGTAAAAGATTTACACGTTTTTCTTGTTTATTTTTAGTTGAATATGTAGGAAGGGTTTCAAATGTTTTCTTATTCTTCTGCAGGATGTAAACGTTGATTGAAATATTATTTTGTTTTTCAAAATTAGTTATTTGCTTCAGTGTCACGGAGAATTGAATACCTTTAAGCTTCAAAACAGAAGTATAGTGGGGATATGAATATAAACAAGCATGATTTTTTTACCACAAGAATACAGCGCAGAAGTGACAGCCCATGCTAAATTAGCCTGGTCTTCGTTCTTTACGTTGATGCAAGCCTCTTTCCTCTTTATTTCAACTGGAAGTTTGACGTATGAGGATCCAAGCTGTGGGGTGTACTTGTTGATATTAATACCAAGATTGAGAACATTCTTCAATGCCCACCCCGAATCACGCTCTTAAAACTCTTCAAGTTTAAAGTAGTAAAGTACTTATACTCAGTCTGTATACTCTCTCTCTCTTTACGATTTCAAACTCCCCACAAAAGGCGGCGTTAACTTCCACTGCTGGGTCCTTTTTTAAGGCTGTGACGTGTTTTCCGGACGTCACCGGTTTTCTGTTCTGGATCTGTATCGGACTTTATTTATTTATCCAAGAAAGGTCTGAATTAAGGAAACGCAAACGGTCGGTAAAAATAAATATTTATTCCTGGACTATATACATCGCTAAAACTTATCTAATGAAAACAACTATTTACAATATGTACAAATACTTTACAGTGACAGAAAGAACGTAACGAACCTTCTACGGTATACTAATTAACACGCTCCGCGGTATCGGAGTGCAATTACAACGGATCCCGGACTCTGTGGACTACGGTCCTAGTCGGGGATAAAACAGGACAGGAAGGGACGGGTCGGTATCGGAGGACGGCGGTCAGTCAATCCTCGATCTAGAACACCGTCGTTTCGTTTAGCTCAACACGCTAGAAACGAAACGTTCGTGCTTCCACGATGCGGCGGAATTGACGCAGGACTTTCTACCTTCGCTTGTTGCCCAGCTCAGCACGCTGTAGGCGAAGCGTTCGTAGTACGGATACGTTCTTGCCTTGAACGTCTCACCCAGCTCAACACGCTGAAGGTAAGTCGTTCCTAAGGAAGAAGCCAGTCAGGTGTTCACTCAGCTCAGCACGCTGGAAGCTACTAGCCTGGTTGACGATCCGTAGGAAAGTGTCTTTTCTGTGCTAGCGGACGTGAATTTATACAGCTCTCGGAGAGTGGGGCGATCACGTTTACTGGGGATAGGTATGGGGGAATCAAATGTATGGGTGCGCCGACGAGGCAGCGCGTACGGTTCGTTACAAGGCGTTGCGAATCTTTCATTTAAAAACAACCTTACAATCCTTAACCCTTAAATTCCCATGCCATCGAAATCAACGTAAACACCCATGCGGGGTCCTTCAGAGACCCCAGCTAAATATATGATTTCTAAATAGTTTTTTTAAATTTTTGAATTAAATAAGCGTAGGTAGGAAAGAACAAAATCATACTTTAGACATTACATAAAACTTTATTGAATATTTTTAAAAATAAAATAAAAAATTGAATTCAACTCAAGCATACTAATACTAAGAGCCACAATTTAAAGTTAACAAAAACCAGGAATATTAAAAATTTGAAGAAGGATTCAAGCCGATGCGCATTTAGTACATGAAATATTTGGTTTGGTTATCCTGTGATTTTGACATACGAATTGTTTGCAATGATCGCATCTAGTGTTAACTAGGACCCCACTCACCTAAATCACGTGTAATTTCGATGAACTCACTGTGAAATGTGGTCACATACTAAATAATACTCACAAACGCCAAAACAAACACATACCTAGCGGCAGTGTTGCCAAAGTTTTCAAATAAACTATTGATAGTAGGATATTTGGACTTGGGGTCCTCGAAAGACCCCGCTTGGGGGTTTAAGGGTTAAGGAAAGAGCCAGGGTCTTTATGCTGTATGTCGGAGATGACTCCGGTGAGTACACGACTTATTAAATACCGACTCTGAATCTTCCCAATGAACTCGCTCAACCAATCGAGCAGTCCGTGGTGAAAGCCCCGACCCCTTCTTCTGATGCACTTTTAGTTGTTTTCTCATCGTTTTCACATTCCTCATCGTAGCTTCTAAATGATGTTCACCAGACATCGACACACTTCTCATAGCATTTCTTATTCTTTTAATCGAATTTGTACACTCTCTGAGTCTATCTCTCACCTTTTTTTCATCATAACCTAAAGAAACAAGTCCAAGGATGAAAGCAATATTAAAAACTACTTCGCTAAACAATTCAGAACACTTGTAATCACCTCAAAAGTTTCTTGATAAATGATTCTGATCTTCATAAATGATCGGACCCGTCCCTCCCAGAATGCATTCCTCGAGAGCAATGCATTCCGGGGAGAACTTCCACCACCCTTCAACCCTTCCGATGGGGCCTCTGTCTCCTTTTTCGGACCTTTCGCTACCTGGGTAACAGGGGTAGCGTCCGGCAGTCTTCCTTTTGGTTAGGGTAATGCGTAGCACCCTTCTCCGTTGTCCTCCTTTTGTTGACCCTCGCGATTGTGTGTGTTTTTTCGCTGCCTCTAAAAAGTTGCATCACTAGCCGACGGACTGCGACTGGAAATGACCTTAAAGAATGGATCCAATTGTTAAAGCTGTCCCTGTTTGAGATCCCGCGCATCTTTTTAGTGATGAACGGGGCCTCTCGCAGATGGATCCTATTCTGTTTGTCCGTTGTCTAATGGTTTCCACCATTAGTTCTTCATTAAGTCTTGAAAGAAGTTTTTAAGTTCTTCCATTTGCTTCGCAAAAAGTTTTATCGTTTCGATGATGTCTTTTTTTTTCATTCCATCCTTTTTCGCTGCGTTGGCGTAACTTAGTCCTCGTTTTCTGTTTGCGTTGTTTTCTACCGTCTTTCTTTCTGTAGCTCGTTGAGGTAGGCTGTCATTTTTCTGTAGTCGTCTGGGATCTTCGCGTTGATTTTTATCCCTGTCCTCTCGTTGTAATATTAATTTTTTCTTACCTGTGCCTCCCTGCGGATCATCGGGAAGTCCCTGTTCGTCGTCACGTATATTGGGGTGGGTTTCCTTGTCTTCGCTAGCGTGTGATGAAAGTGAAAACTATATTTCTGGTCGGACGGAATAGTGAACGCTTTTACTAGTGTGAAGTTAGCGGCCAATTTCTAGCAGCCGTTTTCAATCCAACCGCCAAATGACCAGTGGAGTCAGATGTATATATTTAATATTTAAAAATACAGAAAAATTGATTAAATGAAATCTTCGTATAATTTTGTGTAAAAACTTCTAATAAAGAAAGGTTTATAAACTAAAATATCATAAAAAGCCATCTGTGTTGATATGTAAGACAAAGTGAGAAAAGCGGAAAAAAGTTAAATGATAAAAAAAGACAAAAATGTATATTAGGAACCTTAGGAATAATTTAGCCAAATTAATATCTTCACCATAACTTCATTTTGTTCTTAAAAACCTCCATGAATTTTATGGAATCGCAAGCCGTCTAAGGGGTAGGGTGGGGTCATTAATATAGAGAAATTTTGAAAAACATAGATAAGAGTCCCTAGAAGATATTAAGCCATCTTAATATTTTGATCATAGCTTCATCTTGTTCATAAAAACCTCCTACATAAATTTTATGGAATTGCAAGCCGTCTAAGGGGTAGAGTGGGGTAATTATACTAGAGAATTTTGGAAAAACATACATTAGAGTCACTAGGAAATATTTAGCCAACTTTATATTTTTACCATAACTTCATCTTGTTCTTAAAAACCTCCATGAATTTTATGAAATTGCAAGCCGTCTAAGGGGTAGAGTGAGGTCAATAAAATGGAGAAATTTTAAAAACATTAAGTCCCTAGGAAATATTTAGTCAACTTGTAATAATATTAGCAGTAGAAATAATTTAAAAAATGGCATTAGTGAGCTTTGTAAATTGTGTAGATTTAAAACCAATTATGTTTATATTTGCAACAAACAATGCTATTTTACAAGCAATGTTAATTGTTACTATATTTTATTTATATTATTCGAGATATTATTGCTATATTTTATTACTCATATTATATCAAAAAGTTCTCCTAATATTTTTTTTATCTAGTATAATTACCACACTCAACCCCTTAGACGGCTTGCGATTACATAAAATTCATGGAGGAGGTTTTTAAGAACAAGATGAGGTTATGGTAAAAATATTAAGTTGGCTAAATATTTTCTAGGGACTCCAATCTATATTTTCCAACATTTCTCTATATTAATTTCCCCACTCTACCCCTTATACGGCTTGCGATTCCATAAAATTCATGTAGGAGGTTTTTAAGAACAAGATGAAGTTATGATGAAAATATTAAGTTGGCTAAATATTTTCTAGGAACTCCAATCTATATTTTTCAAAATTTCTCTATATTAATGACCTCACTCTACCCCTTAGACGGCTTGCGATTCCATAAAATTCATGTAGGAGGTTTTTAAGAATGAGGTGAAGCTATGATGAAAATATTGAGTTGGCTAAATATTTTCTAGTGACTCCAATCTATGTTTTTCAACATTTCTCTATATTAATGACCCCACAAACAAATGGATTTTGTTAAAGACAAAAAGAAAATGGACTTAGGTCTTCGTACATTGCCATATGAAGAAATGTTAGAAGTATTGGAAAAGTTTGACAAGGTTGGCGTCTCATCAGCATGTACAAGATTGTTGGAGCCATTTTCTTCAAAAATAGAGAACCTAAAAGTAACTTTGCCACCGTCATTGGAGATGCTCTTTGATGCTAATAACTTAAATAACAGTTACGAAGAACTTATGCAAATAAGTAACCAAATAGAATTACACTACGAAAATGATGAAATCATGTTAGTAGAGAAAGTAACTCGTAACCAATCATTAAGTTTAACATGGTTTAAGCAGAGAGCAGGTCGGATAACTGCTTCAAACTTCAAAAGTGTGTGTCGTACACCTATCGAAAAACCTTCTCTAAGTGTTATTAAAGGAGTATGCTATCCTCAAAAGATGTGTTTCACTTCGAAATGTACTAAATATGGCGCAAAGCATGAAAAAGATGCTCTCGAAAATGAGAGAGAAAAACATATAGGGTTTACTGTAAAAACAACAGGATTTTTTATCTCAAAAACACGGCCAGAATATGGAGCAAGCCCGGATGCAATGGTGGAATGAAATTGCTGTGGGAAAGGGTCAGTGGAAATAAAGTGCCCCTATTTATTAAGAAATATGGACTTAGAACAATATGTTCGCAAAAAAGATTCTTGTTTAATTAAAAGTGGTAGTGACTTTTTGTTTGATAGAGGGCATTCCTATTTTTATCAAATGCAGTTACAAATGTTTGTAACTGAAACAACATATTGTGATTTTATTATTTGGTCTCATGAATCACTGTTCATTAAAAGGATTTTTTTTGATGGGGAAGTTGTGAAGACAAATTTGGAAAGGGCGTCAAAATTTTTTAATTTCATTGTAAAGCCAGAGCTTTTGGGGAGATATTTTACAGAAAAGGGTGGTTTGGGAAAAGTTAGTTTGTGGTGTATTTGTAAAGATGTGGATGATGGTAGACCAATGATTAAGTGTCACAACGACGAATGTACTACTGCTTGGTACTATTTTAGTTGTATAGGACTAGAATATGCTCCAGATGTATTGTGGTTTTGTCCCAATTGTGTAGATGATAATTCGTAAATATGTTAGATGTATTTTTGTTAGTAAAGGATTAGATTACATAGTTAAATATATATGAATGAATACGTTTATTAAATAGGAAATCCTAATATACAATATGATTATTATAAATAGAGTAGGTATATTTCAATATATAGTATCATCGTATTCAACTTTAAAATTAACATCAATTTTTACACAGTAGTTCACTATAAAAACAATGCATGTTGTTTCAATGTATACAAAAAAGTAGCCAATCACAAATACAAAAAATGTTAAGTAGATATCATATGATTAGAAAATAGATATTTAAATTGTTTAATAAAAAAATATATTTTTTACATCAGCAGGTAACTAACTGATTATAATCGTTTAAGTAAGTAAATTTATTCATCTTTTAAAATATTACAAACACAAGTTAACAAAAGAAAACATCATGTTGTATAAAATTCTTTAAACTAGTTACAATACAAAAATAAATTACATACATACAGCCATTTACTCCAGTCATTCATTCATTTATATTCATACTGCTTTACAGAGAAATTCAAATTCAGAAAAATAAAAATCTACAACATTAGCGTTTAACTTATATAAAAGGTAGTTAGTTATGTTCTTATACTTTGTCTTCTATAATGTAAGAACTCGTCAACAGAATTGAAAGCTTTTTGCAAAGAAATTTATGTAGCTCTACTATGAATTTACTGTAGGTTCCTTTACCAACAGTCCTACATGCATGGTTAAAACATATAACACCCCGGTATCATGTCATTTGTTCACATTATATCTTCTTCGTACAATATTGTATATGAACCACTTTTTCGATTATTTTTTTAATAGTAGGTAGAGTATTAATAGATCGGAAATCGTACCCATTTTGTACATTTGTTACTTTAGGTACATGTACTTGTTTATATTTTATCGGGAAATATACCGGTTTTTAGAAGTATTGATAATATCCAAACGAGTGAATCTTGTAGTATTAAATGTTTGTTTAATGAATGTGTAATTAATATCTTCTCCGGAACGTTAATTTTTTAATGAAAAAAATTCTCTCAACATGTTTATTGTTATAGGCTGAAATTTGTGAATGTATTTTCAATTACTACATTTTCATCTGGCAAGCATGCAATATCTGACCTTATAGATTGTGTAGTTTCAGTTTTAGAATAAACCAGTGTGTTATCTGTACCAAAATTAATTGTCCTGTAATTAATAGTGCGATTATTACCTTTTATTAATACATTTAATGTTTTCCAAATCTCCTTAGAGTTGCATGGTTGCTTTAAATTTTTATTTAGTAATATTGAATATTTTACATTTGTATAAACACAGATATTTTATTTCTACCCCTACACCCCTTTTAAAATTCTTGTAAACCTGGCCCTTTTCCTTAGTTTTCAATCTTACCTCCGTGTCATACCATGGAACCTGATCATATTTATTATTAGTTTGTCTGAAAGGCACAGTATTATTTAAAACTAATATTGTGATGTAATGTTTAAAAAAATTAAAATATAAAAATAAAATTGCTGGTGCTTCATTTTATTAAGTCCCTTTTAGCCTCTAACAAGGTTTTTTAGATAATCGAGATGTTTTTTTCTTCAATTTTTTAAAATATTTATATTACATACAAAAAATTATAAGAGAATTCAATACTAAAACACATATTTAATGCAATTATTCATTTTATAACATGTAATCAAAGAAAGTTATTTACCTATATAATATTGTAAAACATGATATACAACTAAAAGCATTATTTTTATTTTAAAGTCCACTTATGTTTTTGAATTCAACTGATTGGAATTATTGATGGGCACATGTTTACAAAGGCACTACAAACTACAACCATTTTATCAAGTGAACTTTGACCATTTACCATGTTTGTTAGAGTGCTCATTAACAGTGGACCTTTAAAAACTTGATATTTTTTTTCTAGTAAACCTATCAGTCTTTCTACATGAATTCTGACTGTAGCAATATTGCGACTATGTTCAATATCAATAGGATGTAATTGACTCTTTCCTTTTGTAAAAGCCGGTATTCTTAATGAAGCTCCTCGCATTTCCACTGAATCCTGTATAGTAAACCCTCTGTCTGCTAATATGACATCGTTAGGGAGAAGAAGATCAAGCAATCCACAATTTTCAGCAATAAACTTATCACTCGCTCTACCTCCATATGATTCTGAAATGAAAGAAATAGTACCCTGAGGTGTTATTCCTATAAGAAATTTTACTGTTTGATGGTGCTTATAATTCGACCAGCACTGAGCAGCATTCAAAAGCTTGGAGGGAGTTTCCATGAAAACTTCAAAGCAGTCAATAATGACAGCTACTTTATTTCCAAAGTGCTCATAAAAACATGCTGGCATTGTTTTTTGTAAAGCTTCTCGGGAAGGCCAAAACACAAAGCACTTAAATCTTTCATATAAAATATCTATGCATTCATAAAATGTTCTTGATGCTGTTGGAGGAGAAACATTGAATGTATAGGCCAAATGCTTAAACGGAAAATTCAGTCTTAGCTTCATTAAAGTAAGTATAAAAATTTGAAAAGGTGATAGTGACTTATTATGATGACAAGGTAAATACTTTTTTACGTTTTCAAATAGAATAAAAAGCATATCGGCTTTTGGAAAGCCAGTATAATACAATGTTTTAGTGTCATCATTTTTAAAAGAATTTTCTGTATATTCCAAATTTTTTAATTTACTTTCTAAAGAGTAAATTCTGCTATTCAGAAAATCGAAACTTTCTAAAGTTTTAGACAATATTTCCACTGTTAGATCAGTTTGGGTTGATTTTTCCAAATCCTTTTGAAGAGAAGAAACAACATTCTTTTCCCTTGGGATTTCTGTACTTGGGCCTGGGACATCTTCCTCTATCACAAATTCAGCTGTCTCTTCCTAAAAAATATAATAGTAATAATAAAGCATTATAAAGAAGTAAAAAGATCTGGTTGTTTACCTCATTTTTCTCATCTGCTATTAACTTTTTACGTTTTACAGAGCGCTGGAATCTTTCAGCTTGGGTTGAAGTGACAGGATTTGCTTTAACATAACCCATATTTTGATTTGGAATCCAGTCAGGATTATCCTTATCGACTAAATCTGCAGGGGCTCCTAAAAAAGAATGATTAAAAAATAAACTAGTGGGAATTTAGTAATGTTTCAGGGTCGACAGAGCATTTGTTTTTTCATAATGTAGGACAAGGGAATAGATATGAAAGTGTTTGGCTCTAATCTAATATTTTTTTCACTTTTCATACACACACACACTCGTTTCTGAGAACTAATCAACACATGCTACCGAATTTTTTTGCTTTATTTAGATTGTCCCTAATTTCAAGCAGCTGTCCTGGAAATTTAATATTATTTATCATTTTGTAATGCAAAACAGTTTTATACCTGCCAACCCTAAGATTTACATTAATGTATTATTTTACTTACCACTTATAAAATGCCTAGAACAAACTCGACCATATTTTATTTCGCTCTCTTTTAAAGGACCCCTCTTTAGAGCTTTGATCCACATTTCCTGTCTCGTTTTCGACAATTTATTATTAGTTTCGCCAGCGTTTTTTAATGCCGCAGGAATTCTGAAGAACCTTACTTTGTCTCTATCACCTATCATTGCACAACCCACTACAGCACAAAAAGAAGGCATTTTGGCCTTTTTTAATGTTCAAATTTTTATGAATTAACAAAAAATCAATTATAAATGTATACAATTTAAAGAAATCAATTGCTAGAAACAGTTAACAATACACTATCGCTTATGGAACAAATGCTTTGCCTGTCCTCCAGCAACATATGACAGTTGACGGATGACGTAATTTAAAAATAATCAATTAATGACCCCACTCTACCCCTTAGACGATTCCATAAAATTCATGGAGGTTTTTAAGAACAAAATGAAGTTATGGTGAAGATATTAATTTGGCTAAATTATTCCTAAGGTTCCTAATATACATTTTTGTACTTTTTTGTCATTTAACTTTTTTCCGCTTTTCTCACTTCGTCTTACATATCAACACAGATGGCTTTTTATGATATTTTAGTTTATAAACCTTTCTTTATTAGAAGTTTTTACACAAAATTATACGAAGATTTCATTTAATCAATTTTTCTTTATTTTTAAATATTAAATATATACATCCGACGCCACTGGTCATTTGGCGGCTGGATTGAAAACGGCTGCTAGAAATTGGCCGCTAACTTCACACTAGTAAAAGCGTTCACTATTCCGTCCGACCAGGACCCCTATTTTCGAATATATGATGTGATAGATCACTGGTGAGAAACCGGTGAACCGTATTTTTAGACTATATGATAGCTCACATCACACTTCGCTTGGTCAGACCCAGTCGAAGCAGTGAAACATGCGCAATATTATTCAGGCGTCAGCGTATTGTCAAAATCATATGTTCATTAAAGTTGTTACCGTAGTTTTGTTTTGAAACTTGCATCTTTCATAAATAAAAGAATATAGTTATCAGTTTGAACTGCCTCAAACCCAATTTATCAAACGTTGCAAACTTTCTAGTATGTACGTTATACGTAAAAATTCTTTCATTTTTCATAAATATAACGAGGCAACGTTGTGATATCGAAAATACGACCCATGAAAGGTTTTGTCAGGGATCGATCACTTCCCTACTCACATCACATTCACTTCACATCACACGTTCGAAAATAGGGGTCCAGAAATATAGTTTTCACTTTCATCACACGCTAGCGAAGACAAGGAAACCACCCCCAATATACGTGAAGACGACCAGGGACTTCCCGATGATCCGCAGGGAGGCACAGGTAAGAAAAATTAATATTACAACGAGAGGACAGGGATAAAAATCAACGCGAAGATCCCAGACGACTACAGAAAAATGACAGCCTACCTCAACGAGCTAAATTATACGAAGATTTCATTTAATCAATTTTTCTTTATTTCTAAATATTAAATATATACATCCGACGCCACTGGTCGTTTGGCGGCTGGACTGAAAACGGCTACTAGAAATTGACCGCTAACTTCACACCAGTAACGCTTTTGATGAATATCTGAAAAGATATCATTATCAATAATTATAACAACATAAAATCTACATCAACCTTACACTCAGTTTTCTTAAATTTGTAGAACTAAGTATTGAATAAAGAGATTTTAAAAATAAACCCTCAAACTAAAAAATTGGTAAATAAAAATTCCCCACAAAAATTAACAAAAGCAATATCCTTGAAAAACAAACGAAAAACAAGATTACATATGGTGAAGAGATATCAAAAGGCCTCCTAATTACAATTATTTGTGCTTCGATTTCTATAAGATATCTAAAAAGTGTGTAAATATTTATTTCTGTCTAAGATAAATAAAAAACTCTTCGTTTTAACTCAAATTCCAAGTTTAATTGAAAAAATTAGGTTTAAAATCACAATTACATCTGTTTCTCTAAAAACTAGCATCGTCAGATTTACATTTAAGTTACATTTTGTTTGTTCGTAGCTAGGTACCTGATGTTGATTTAGTAGTTAAGGCTAGACCAAGTATGGAAGTAATAAGACATAACAATATAAAAGCCTAGATGTTATTAACTAAGGGATTATCCTGGATGTATTTCCCTCTAAGATCAGTATAATTGTGAAATGATGTAATATTGGTAAAGATAATAGTTATTTATGTACCAAGGACGAAAAACTATCTATTATAGTCGAGCATGCAAATTGCTAGCTGAGGCGCAGCCGAGGCTAGCAAGCAGGCGAGACAATAGACAGTTTTCGCCGAGGTGCATATTACATTTTTTCGTCGTCCCCTACGCTTTTATGAAAGTAAGAACTCACCTATTTGCTACCCCCGGCTACGTCCCACTCTCCCAACTGCAGACTCGATCATAATTCAAATAAAATTATAAAAAATGTATTCTGATTTAAAGTGTAACAACTCTCTATTTAAATCATATTACTACAAAATTATTCAATCGCCGCTCTCGAACAATGCCGTACCATAGCAACCGCAGCGGACGAAAAGTGTTTGCGGACGAAAAGTGTAAGTGTTTGCGGACGAAAAGTACTTGCCTCCAATAATAGTCGATTTTTCGTCCGGAAATCAGTACGTAAAATGTAACTTTTCGTATAGGTCGACGAAAAAAATATTTAAATTATTCAATCTAAATGTATAATGGGAAATAATAGTTTTTAAAATCTCTTAAATGTTTGACAAAAAAACACTAATTATTAAAGTTTGGTGAATTTTGAAAAATAATGCGTAGTTTTTAAAAATGTATGGCTTAGTATGTATAGGCGTATAAATAATTAACATTAAGTAGTAAAAATTATATACCCATCATCGTATATATCTTTTTGTAAATCACGGAGCTTGACTTGTCGAGACTTGTTTGAGGAGTACGTCACACTTGCAATCTTCCGACTTTTCAAAAAAAATACTAAATGACATAAATGTACAACTTAATTTCAGTTGTTATTAGTGCGCGGTACCGATTAGTACTCTCTGGTAGGTTAATTTCCAATTATAAGAATCAAATAGTAAGATATTAGAACCGATATTGTTACGTTTGACTTTTAAAAATATTCAAAAATAATACGTTTTATTTAAAAATATCATTGCACAGTTATACTGATCGTAGAGGAAAGTACATCCAGGATAATCCCTTAGGGCTATTACCATCAAGGCTTTAATATTGTTATGTCTTATTACTTCCATACTTGGTCTAGCCTTAATACTACCTAAACAATATCAGGTACCTAGCTACAAACAAACAAATTGTAACTTAAATGTCAATCTGACGGTGCTTCTTAGCGAAACAGCCGTCATTGTAATTTAAAACATATTTTTTCAAATAAACTTGGAAGTTACGTTGAAACGAAGAGTTTTTTATTATTCTTAATAAGATGGACTTCCAAAAATTAAGAGTTAGTACAATAAATTTGGTTACAATAAGCTATGTTTTCACCTTAACGGTCGAACGGCAAGTGGGGTGCGAATAGCGTGACAGGTTTACATGGGGGTGCTATTGCGCACGCTTTATAAAAGTGGTTACAGTTCCGTAGGGTGTTAAACATACCCCCGGCCTTGACAGAACAAAGTTCTTCAACGTTTTATTGAGTCAGTTTATGGGTAACACACACACTTTATTCACTGCCCGAGTTATTAGTCCATTTTGAGTTTTTACATTTACAACTCGGACAATGTCATCTTTCCCGGGACAGCACTTAATTACACGGCCCAATTGCCAAATTCTTGGTGGGAGGTCTTCATTCTTGAGAAGGACAAGATCTCTGGGCTTTATTGCTTTTTGCGGACGTTTCCACTTCGTACGAGTCTGCAACTCACTTAAATACTCCTTGCTCACCTAGTCCAATAATGTTGGGCTAAAGCAATCTGCACTAGCAATGTGTAAAAATCCTCATAAGAGGTTGTGTAACTAGTCTTTTTATATAGTGTTTAGTTGATTTTATGCCGGCTTTCCATATACCCCCAAAGTGTGGTTAACGGCTGGGATAAAATGCAATTTTATCTGAGTTTTAAAAAATGTATCTCTTAGTATGTATAGGCGTATGAATAATTAACATGCATTAAGTAGTAAAAATTATATACCCATCATCGTATATATCTCTTTTTTTAAATCACGGAGCTTGACTAGTCGAGATTTGTTTGAGGAGTATGTCACACTTCCAATCTTCCGACCGTTCAAAAAAAAATACTAAATGACATAAATGTACAACTTGATTTCAGTTGTAACTAGTGCGCGGTGGAGATTGGTACTCTCTGGTAGGTTAATTTCCAATTATAAGAATCAAATAGTAAGATATTAGAACCGATATTGTTACGTTTGATTTTAAAAATATTGAAAAATAATACGTTTTATTTAAAAATAAGGGTGTAATGCATTAATTTAAGTAAAAAAATTTGGGAAAATTTCGACCTATGCAGGGATGTGCATGGATATAAAAAGAAGCTTACAAATTTTATGACTTTACCCAGATAGCACAGGAATATTTTTAGAATACTCCTAGAAGAATCTGCTGGAACGTTTAAATATTCTTATAATATTACCACAACAGACTTTATATATTACTGGAACGTTCTATGAACATTCAAAGTGGACTGACTTCCACATTCTATTAACTTTCCTGGAATATTCTGACAGAACATTCTAATAATACATATTGAATGTTCTAAGAATAAATATCAAATGTTAAGAGAATGTGTATCAAATGCTCTCAATGTTTTTAATTTTCTCAGAATCTCTGCATAAATATGCTAGGAATATTCTTACAATATTACCCCATCATACTTTGTATATTATTGGAACGTTTTATGGACATTCTAAGTGGATTAAGCTCCACATTCTATTCACGTAAAGATATTCTGTGAATACATGTTGAGTGTTATGAGAATGTTTCGTGAATAATCTTAGAACATTAATAAAACACTCTGAGAATTTATTTTGAATATTCTCAGAATCAGAGCAAAATATGTTATGAATACTCTAATAATATTATAAGGATGGTCCAAAAATATTTTTGGGATATTTTAAGAAAGTTTAAGGAATATTGAAGGTTTTAATATTTTGAAATGTGTCAAAAATATAAAATTTACAAATATTTCGTACTTACTTTTAATGTTGATTGTTCAAGGTTAACAATATATTTGGACATTTTATATTTTTGAAACCTATCAAAATATTACTATAAATATTTCTATAACCCAATAAAACATTCTTTCAAATTTCTTAAAAATATATTAAAATCATCAACATGGAAAAAAGAACTTGTTAAATCTTTATACTAACAATTTATATTTCTTAACATGTCATTAATATTTAAATTTATAGATAAAATAGAACACAAATACATATAAATAAATAAACAAATCACATAAAAATAAGCAATAAATAAAACACAATGATTATTATCATTATTTATTTTCCTTTTCTGACCTTTCCTTTGCTTTGATGAACCACTGTTTACTACTGGATTCTACATCTGCCCTTGTCTGTCCTTTAATACGGATTACTGCATCTAAGAAATCTTTTAATAATAGAAATTAAACTTTTACTATATGGTAACAATAATCGTTTATTAATAACATCAAACAAATAAATGTTAATTTTAACATCCATAGTTTATTGAAAAAATATAATATTTAAAGCCAATGAAGAACATCATCAAAGTTACATTTTGTTATTGTTGATTAGTGTTAAGACTAAAGATCAATTATTGAAGTAATTAGACATAACAGTCTTTACAATAACTCAATGTATTTGTGATACAATTCTGTGTTATCATATATAAAACTTCAACTGAAATTTAAATTTTATATTGCAATGGTCAAATAACTAAAAGAAAACTATAAAAATTTATATGTATAATATTAACCAAAATGAAACAAATAAAAATATAATTGGATACTTATTAGTTTTGATAAGTTATGCAGGATGGATTAGACTTTAATATAAAAAAAATAACGATTAACAAAACTACAATGGATTTAATGAATGCAAGTCTGCATACACATAAATATAATATTATGTACTTACTTGCACATCTACACATCATAACATAACCAAACTAACCACTCACTCACGTGCAATTTTAGAGATGCTTTAATCATATGACATTTGACGTTTGACAGTTGACACAGACTCTACAAGTTATCAATTTGTGTGAAGTAAATTTGTTTAGTTTTTTGTATTTTTTTGGTGAAATTATGGGAAAAACAATAAAATTTTCTAATTTTACAAACTATAAATATGCTTAATGCTTTTTAAAATAATATTATTTATAAAATGTTTTAATAATATTGAAGAGCATTCTATGAATAAGTTTTAAGTATGTCAGAATATTTACTTTGAAGCTTTTATGGATATAATTCTAACCATAAAAATATTATTTCATCTTATTATTATTATATTCTAGTGATATTAATAAAACATTTTAATAATATTATTGAAGAGCATTCTCAGAATAGGTTTTAAGAATGTCTTTAGAATATTCAATCAGAATATTTTATGAATATTTGGTATATATTATTGGAACATCCTATAAGTATTCTTTAAAATATTCCAGAATATTCTTTAAAATATTTTCTTGGAACTTTTTTTAGATATTTTTGTAACCATAAAAATATTATTTCATCTTATTATATTCTAGTAATATTATTAATAAAATGTTCTTATAATATTATTGGAGAAAATTCTAAATATAAGTTTTAAGAATGTAATTAAAATATTTACTTTGAATCTTCTATGGATATAATTTTAACCATAAAGATATTATCTCTTATTATTATATTCTAGGAATATTATTCACAAAATGTTTTAATAATATTATGGTAGAACATTCTGAGAATAATTTTTAAATTAGAATATTCGTTCAGAATATTCCATGAATATTTGGTATATTACTGGTACATCTTATAAATATTCTTTAAAATATTCCAGAATATTCAACTTTCGCACCTTATTGTAATATTCTGAGAACGTTTGTGCTATCTGGGTAATGTTTAATTCAATTTGTAATTAGTAGGTCTTTCGTGTACTTAACCATTAAAACAACCCCAAAAATATATCTGTATCTGTAATTCTGGAAGGGTGGGTCGCCCCACAGCACTTAGGCCACATTTGGCCCATTGTGCGTCCTTCTGAGATTGAGCCTAACCTATTGGCTCGTCAAGTATCCTATCTGTTTAAAGTAGGCGATAACGTCGCCAGTAGGCAGCTCCCTCAAGTTGGCATGTGTTAGCCAGTTCTCGCCGAATACAGAAAGTCTTGTTAGAGAGAGTGCCGGACAGTCACAAAGGACGTGCTCAACTGTCTCATCCTCTTGTTCACATCCTCTACATAGTGGGCTGTCAGATAAACCCAACCTGTTTAGATGTTTTCGTAAATGACAATGGCCAGTAAGTATATCTGTGACCAACCGCAGGTCCTTTCTGGCCATGGCCACGTATTTCTTGGCTGCTTTGCTATTCGGATATTTCAGAAGTTCCTTGGATAGTATGCAACCTTTTTCTTCGTCCCATCTTCCCCTGAATTTGTCAAGGGAGCGTTCCTTTACTAGGTCAACCACCGCTGATGCCGGCAAGCTAACAAGACTACCGGGTCCCAAGAGCCTTTGGGAGGCAGCTTTTCTAGCCAACGAGTCAGCTATGCGGTTGCCTTTAGAAATTCCATGCCTAGAGTAACCACATTGTTGTAGTAGGCTTCCGTAAGGGCCATGTGACATTCTAATACTAGTCCTGATGTGATCCGTGGCCTATTCAGGGCTAATAGTACTTGTCTGCTGTCCGTAAGGATACGGATGTTTTTGCCAGTGATTCCTCTTATGGTAATCTCTTTTGCGGCTATGGAGACGGCAGTTAGCTCTGTCTGAGCTATACTTGCATTACAACCCATTGCCCATTTTACATTTAGGTTTAGGGATCTGGAGTAAATTCCACATCCTGAACCTTCTTTTGTCTTAGATCCATCGGTGAAGATACATATAGTACCTGTCGCCAATGCATTTTGAGAGTTGTCATTAATGATTATCTTGTAGGGCCTGTGAAAAGGCATATCTTGGTGAAATCGATTCTGTATTTGCTTGTAGCATTGAAAGCTCGTTTATAGCTTCGCGCCACAAACCACACCTCGACTCACCAGATTCTGCTACAAGTTGTGTGCCAGTAGAGCGGAGCCGTAGCATGGTCATCAAAACCACTTCCTTGATATATATATCAAGTGGGGTGAGACCGAGGATCACCTCCATTGCTCTAGTTGGTGTAGTTCTCATGCCTCCTGTTATGTTAAGGCATGCTGTTCTTTGTAAATGGTGAAGTTTGCGGACGACTGCCAGCTGGTTTGTTTTTACTCCCCAGGCAATCGCGCCGTTAGCATAGGTTAGCATAGGTTTTATGATTGCAGTGTAGATCCACTCCGTGACCCTTGGTGACAATCCCCAGGTACGACCAATGGTTCTTCTATACTATTCATAGGCAATATATGCTATTTTGACTGTTTTCCAGATGAGAGTTCCATGTTAACTTGCTGTCAAAGGTGATCCCTAGATATTTCACATCTGCAGAGAAGTCTAATTCAGTTTTTAGGAGTTTTGGAGCCCGAAGGTTCACAAGCCTCCTTTTCTTTGTGAAAAGGACCATCTCTGTCTTCTGTGGGTTTAATGACAGTGAGTGATCCTTGCAGCAGCTTTCTATGATATTGAGGGCCTCTTGCATTCTAGCACAGAGTGTTTCCTTCCTGTTTGCAGAATCACTAGGTCATCTGCATAAGCAATAGTGTAGAAGTTCTCACTGCTTAGGCGGTTGAGGACCAAGTTCCACAGTAGAGGTGAGCGCACCCCTCCCTGTGGACATCCTTTGACAACCAGGCCTCTTATAGTGACATCTTCTACGCTAATTATTATTGCTCTCTGGGAGAGCATATTGAATATCCATCCATTTACTGTCTGGGGAATGCCCCTTTCAGTAATAGCATTTGTTATTTTAGGGAAGGTGGTTTTGTCAAACGCACCTTCGATGTCTATAAATACGCCCAAGGTGGACTCTTTCTTGTCCAGCGATCTTTCGATGCGGCCGGCCACAAGGTGGAGTGCCGAATCTGTAGATTTCCCTGGGGTGTATGCATGCTGATTTGGATGTAGTGGACTCGTAATCACTACATCTCTTATGTACCTTTCACATAGCCTCTCCAAAGTTTTCATTGTGAACGATGTGAGACTGATGGGTCTGTATGCCTTTGGGATGGAATGGTCCAATCTTCCTGGTTTTGGTATAAAGACCACCTTGACTTCTCTCCAACCTTTAGGAATGTACCTCAGTGCCAAAGAGGATCTGAGGATTCCTACCAGGTGCGGCATCAACACCTCCAGGCCCCACTGTAGTAGGGCTGGATAAATGCCGTCAGTTCCTGGTGATTTAAAGGGGGAGAAGCTCAGAATGGCCTACCTTAATTTGTCTTCGTCGACAATCTGGTTTGCTATTCTCCAGTCGTCGTCCGTAGGATAGTGTTGTTCCTCGTCCCTCCAGGTAGCCATATTTTGAAATCTGGAGTCGGGGAAGTGCTTTGACATTAGCAGTTCCAGGCTTTCCTTCAGGTTGGCAGTTTTTGTGCCATCCTCTTTGGTTAGTATGCCAATGTTCCGGTACGGGTCTTTCGAGAGAGCTCTCTGGAGTCTGGCTGTCTGTGGAAATTCTTCAATTTCGTCACAGTAGGTTTTCCAGGCTCTTCTCTTATTTTGTCTAATGACTTTTTTATACTCTTTGAGGTGGGACTTATATATGTTCCAATCCTCTTTGAGTTTGGTATTCTTAGCCTTGTTAAAAGATGTTCTCGCCATTGCCCTCAGTCGATCCAACTCACGGCTCCACCAGGGATTGGTTGTACCGCTAAGTTCGACCTTTCCGAGGGGGCAGGCATGTTTTATGATGTTTTGCGTAGTTACATAGTAACTTTCTAGTTCAACATTGCTATTACACGTCATTTCCTTGATGTTACTCAGGGACCCGTTCAAAAGGTGGACGTATTTAGTCCTGTCCGTTTTCCTGGGGTTCCTAGTTAGTTCAGAGGTTGACAGTGATAAGTTTATTTCGTAATTTATCCAGCGATGATCTGACATAGAAATTTCGTCAGATACATGCCAGTTGGAAATTTTATTACAAATTTTTATGGTAGATAATGTGATATCTATTCGTGTTTGGCTACGAGAGTTTATGAAAGTTGGTTCAGTACCTCTATTTAGAATGCAAAGATTCTTACTAATTATGTAATCATAAAGCGACTTACCTCTAGTGTTGATGACTCTGCTACCCCAGCTGACATGGTGTGCGTTCGAGTCGCAGCCTATTACCAGTTCAAGCTTATGGGTGAGGCAGTGTTCCACAAGGTCCTCCAGTTCGCTGCTAGGTGGTGGTTCAGCAGCGTCCGAGGGGAGGTATGCGGATGCCAGTATCATCACTTTCTTTTGACCCTTTTGCCCATATTCGACTTTGACCACTGTAAGGTCAGATGTTGAAAAGTGCGACATGGAAAAGGCCTTGAATTTTCTAGGAACGTATATTGCGGTCCTAGGTTGGTGATTGCTAGGGAAGCTGAAAATTAAACCTTTTAGATTGCTTAAACCTAATATTTTCGTTTGTCTTATCAAGGGTTCCTGGATGAGTGCTAGTGTATCCTTTGACAGATCGAGATGGCGGCATAGTGTTGCCGTAGCCATTCTGCTGTGTTAAAGATTACACTGAATTATATATATTTACCTTCTTTGTATCCTGGGACATATTGAAGATTAATTTCAGTTCATTTAGGGCTTCTTATTATTCGGCCATCGACTCCTCCACGGTTGGGGGTGGATTGGCCTCGCCGTTACTTGGTTCCTCTGCTGAGGCACTATCGATCGCCATCATTGAAGATGGCTCGACCGTGTCAGCCTCCGCCTTTTTGATTTTGAGGATCAATGAGGAGAGCGCGTAGTTCATCCTCATTGACCTTTTTTCCAGGACTTTCATCTCTTCGTCCCCGATGCCGAAGACGAAGAGGTGCCCTTTAGGATTTTCCTTTGCTTCGTAATGGAAGGAACACCATCCATCCACACGAAGCTCAGGGTTTTGGCGACTAAGCCGACGCAGCACATCCTCTTTTTCACCGAGGTCAGCGTGTGCGTCGCTCGGGATCCAGAGGGTGGCTTTTGTCAGCTTGGGGAGGTTGTCGACGTGCACCACATCGAGCACTGCCTCCTGCCACGGTTTGAAGTTTTGCACCGTCTGCTTTAACCATTCCAACGTTTCCTCGTTATCGCAGGTTACTCTGATTATTTCACCAGAGTGCGACCACGACCTGAACGTTGGTGGTTTCTTTTCGCCGTAGGTGGCGGACAGGGTTTTGTCCAGGGCCTCCACCTGCTGTCTCTTGATAAGACCTTCCCTGTCGGCATTTACTTTGCCGTATGGGTCGGCCTTGTCAATAACAGCTACCCTTAGGTGGTTGGTAGCTGCTTCCCTATAGCTTTTGTTGGCTATAGTTTTAACGTCATGCCTTGCTTTCTTACCTCTAACGAGTGTTCCCTCAGAGGTATCAGAGCGCATGCGCTTCTTTTCTTGAGTGACGACGCGTTCCTGGCCTCTTTTGGAGGAAGACCTGGCGCCGCTGCCCAAGTTTTGCTGGCCACTGGTGCCTGGTTTAAATTTGGAGGGGCGATTGGAGCCGTCTTTGCAGACACCCTCCTGTTCCCTCGCCTTCCTCCTCCTCTTCGCCTCAGCACCGCAGACTCTTTTACCTCTACGGTGCTTTGGAGGTGTGCGTGTGCGCTCAGCCTCCGAACTTGTTTTGGGAGGTGTGCGTGTACGCTCAGCCTCCGAAATTGTTTTATATTTTAGAGTAATAATAAGAGTTTAAGATGCAATGTTGATGGATATAAATAATGTTTTGGTTTACATGTTTAATTCGATATGTAATTAGTCGGACTTTCGTGAGCACCGCCTTTTGAAACAACCCAAAAATGTTTACTTTTATTTAATAATGAGGGTTTCTGACGTTGACTAAAATAGATAGAAATTTAAAAAGTTTAACCCCCGGAAGGATATAAAAATAATAATAAAATGTTATGGTTTATATGTTAATTTTTAGTATGTTATTAGTATTTGTAGATTTAATAATTAAAAATAATAAAAAATATTTAATTTACGTGATAATATTGGTTTAAGCTTATGATGTTAGTAAAATTAAAAATGCCCTACCCTCACGCCGATGTGCATGGCTTTAAAGACGTTTTTGAAAATTTACTGGTTTCTATTAATGAAGAGATTCGATTAACTGGATTATCGGTTGTCGTGAGATCGATTTTTTTTAATAATGTAAAGGGTGTAAGATATTAGGGACATAAAGCAGTTCTAAAAATCACTACGTATACGTATCGCAATGCGCATGTGCGGGTTTCGTTACGTTACGTGAAACGTATCGTGCAGAATCGATACGTGGGTTTCGTTACGTTACGTGAAACGTATCAATCCGTCACACGTACCTAACGTACGTATCGCATTACTGTGTTCCGTGATCGCGTTTTTCAACGATTAAGCGACAAAAGTGACATTTCTGTGATATACGGTAATAGATTAAAAAAGAAAATAGTATATTAAACAACGCGTTTCATATGGAATTCTGTTATAACACGAGTTCAAGTTTAAAAGAACGAGTGTCACAACAGCCATATGAAATAAGTTGTTTATAATATTTTTTATATTTTGCCCTTTTTACCATTTTTTAAATTAATTTTTTATTTTTATGTAATTACGAAAATTTTTATTTTAAAAAGCACTGTGTAATTTATAAAATTTGACAGTTGTGACATTTAAATTATCAAATGTTAATGTTTTAAAATATTTTAAAATGAATAATATATCATTAATAATATATTATATAACTAAAAGATGATATTGATATTCACAAATACTTTTTTAAAGAACAATATAAAATTAATAAATTGCTATTAGCCTCAAACGTCATTGTCAATAGTTTTGCCTTTAGATACTTCACTCATGTCGCCAACCATTTAAAACAAAAATTTGCGTGCGTAAAAGTTACATTACGATACGCAAATGCGTTTTATAATGAAGATCTTTATAAGTGCAAAATATAAAAAAATATTTTACAATGGCAATGACGACATTATTTTGTTAAGGGAAATATCGGGGCTATTTTTTTAGGCTAAAAATTAAAACACATGAATGATTACGTTACGTTACAATCTCATTTACTTTATACTTCTTTTTGATTAGTTACGTATGTCCGTTACGTTATGTTACGTATACGGATAAGGATACGTGAGAAATTTTTAGAATTGCTTTATGTCTCTATTAATTTGAATATCTATCGATGTGATGCTAATGGAATTGTAGAATTAATTAAAAAACAAACGGAAATACATATATTTATATCAAGTCATCTTATACAATTATGTTTAACGAATTCGAAGAGGCTTTTTTAAAAATTTTATTTAATTACTACTTTACAAAATGTTTTACTTTTCACAATACTATTAAATATTTTAAATATCAAACTAAAGATGAACGATGAAATTATAATCAATAATAATAACCTAATAATAATTTACAACGCAAAATCTGATTATATATATAATATTCCTAATCTTTTTTTCTATTTTAAAACTAATAAAAACAATGAAAAAACAATGAGAAATCTTGTAAACAAAATCATTAAGTTTAAAATAAAAAAGGTTTTTTAAATTTAACAAAACAAACAAAAACGTTATTGCGTTTTAACTTAATATTTCTTGTTCTTCTAAGACTGTAACTCCTCCCTCCTTAGAAAGAAGCGAATTCTTGAGCTTCTCCAATCTTCTTATCTTCTTAAACTATCCATCTTCCTTTTTCCATGTTACTTTCTTTTAAAGTTCTTAATTTTTCACTTACAAAAGTTCATAAATTTACTAAAATTAAATGTTCAAACTAAATGTCTTTACTTAGAAAATGTCTTTAACACTATTGAAAATGTTTGGATATTTATTAAAAATTACATAGTCCGTCATATCTTCTGTGAGTAAAGGAAGGGTTAAATCATTGGATTGGATTAAAGGAATAAAGGATTGATACACTTTTTAAATATTGGCACTTTAAAATTAAATATTATTTCATAATAAATTCTTTTCCTAACTTAAATTTTATTTTAGAATGATAATTCAAAATTACATTTCTAATTGCTTCCTACAAATAAATTAAAAATAAAATTTATGCAAAGTATTTATTTTCATAAAATATAGTAACTTAAATTTTCTTGAAGATAACATAAACTGTTTAATATAATAATTGTTTATAAATTTAAAAATATAAATATGTTTGAAATTAATTTAATATATTTATTCATATAAAGATTGAGCTCTCAAATTTATTATAATGTTATTGAATTTATTTAATTAAATAATTTATTCTATGTTTGATTCGTTAGATTCTGAATCAACCAAACAAGTATCTGTAATTAAAGGAATTATTTTAGTTTCATTCAAATGCGTGATATATTTGTTTTTTGTTTGAGGATTTTCAATTTCAATTTTACCGTTTTCTAATATTTTCGTTAAAATATATGGACCATCAAATTTATTCTTTTGTTTTCCTTTTCTATTTTCTAATTTTCTATATACTGTTGAACCAATTGGAGGGTTTCTATTTATTCTACTCTGATTAATTTTATCAATTACTTTTTGTTTTTGTTTTAATGATTTTTCTTTAACTGCTGAATACAATGCTTGGGTATTTTCTTTATGAGAATTAACAAATTGTGTGTAAGCCGCTGATGGCAATACTGACAAAGGATCTTTACTAACAGTATGTCCTGACACTAACTCAAAAGGGTAAATCCGGTTGTCGAATGAATTGTACTGTTATAAGCAATAATTGCATATGGCATTAAAGAATTTATATCACTATTATTATCTTTTTCTTTTAAAATTCTAATATGTTCCGTAATTGTTGAATGAAATCTTTCTACAGGGGAATTTGACTCATGATGATACGGTGTGGTAAAATGTATTTTAATATTATGAGCTTTTAATAATTCTTTTAATATATCATTTTTAAACTCTCCGCCGTTATCTGCTACTATTTGTTCTGGTATACCGAAATATGTAAAAAATTGTACCAATTGTTGGCAAGCTGACACAGCAGTGCCGAAATAAGGTAATGCTTGACCGTACTTTGAAAATTTATCTAATATAGTTAAAAATTTATGATTTCCATTTTTATAAGTGTCAATATGTATTATTTCAAACGGTTTAGAGGGTGTATTAGTTAAAATTAATGGTTCAGCAATTGGTTTTCTATTATATTTAGCTTTTTGACAAATTTCACAATCATTAATGTATTTAGTTACATCTTTTTTTATTGATTTCCAATAATAATTATTTTTTAAAAATTGAATAGTTTCATTAATTCCTCTATGATTTGTTTTACCTTCATGTTTATATTTTATTAACTCAATTCTTTCATCTGGCATAACATTATTAATTAACTTAGTACATTCTATTAATTTTAATTTAGTAAAATATTTTTTCCATACTTCTTGAAATGTATTTCTTAATTCGGGGGATAAAAAATAAATATATAATGTATTTTTACAAGCATTTTCTTTTAAAAATTTAATTATCATTTTCGGATCGTCAGGTAAAGTAACTCTAATAATTTTATTTCCATCAAAGGTTTCTAAATTTCTCTTAAAATATGGGGAATGCGGAGATTTCTTTACTATAATTTGATAAGGTTTGTTATTTATAATTTCATCTAAAATATTAAAACATTGATCTGGTGATGACTCGTTACTATGTGCTGTTTCAGTATCAGAATTTTCTAAAGGTATATCATTTATTTGAATATTTTCATTATTATTATTATTTAATTCTTGCAATTCATCAAACTGTCTTAAAAATTCATTTATATCAAAATCAATATCACCTACATTATTAATTCGCGATGCCGTCTCAAACGTATTTAATTCAATTCTACTTAATGGATCTGCAATGTTATTTTTACCGGGTTTATAACTAATTGTATAATCAAATTCTTCTAATTTAAGTCTCCATCTTAATAATTTCGAATTTGGTTCTTTTAAATTGAATAACCAGACTAAAGGTCTGTGATCTGTTTGAATTGTAAATTTTCTACCGTACAAATAAGGTCTAAAAGTTTTACATGCCCATACTATGCCTAAAAGTTCCTTTTCAATTGTAGAATATTTTTGCTCGGTGTTATTTAAAGTTCTAGATGCATAAGCTACAGGGTGATCATTAGGTGGAGTTCCTTGAGATAATACTGCACCTAACGCAACATTAGAAGCATCAGTGGTTAATATAAATGGTTTCGAAAAATCAGGATATTTTAAAATTGGAGCATTAATTAAAACTTCTTTTAAATGATTAAATGATTTTACAAATTCTGGTGTATGGATGACTCTAGCATTCTTTTTTAATGAATTAGTTAAAGGTTTAGCAATCTTTGCAAAATTATTAATAAATTTTCTATAATAACCGGCTAATCCTAAAAATGATTTAATTTGTTTTTGATTTTGTGGAATAGGAAAATTTTGAATTGCCTTAATTTTATCTGGGTTTGGTTTTACTCCATCTTTAGTTATAACATGACCTAAATATGCAACTTCAGTATGTAAAAATTCTGATTTATCTAACTGTATTTTTAAATTTGATTGTCTGAGTCTTTCAAAAATTTTCTTTAACCTATCAATATGTTCTTGTAATGAAGTGGAAAAAACAATAATATCATCTAAATATACATAACAAATTTCATTTTGAAAACCGCGTAAAACATTATTCATTACTCTCTGAAAAGTTGCCGGAGCATTTTTTAATCCAAAACTCATTCTTAAAAATTCATAATGACCCGTTTCTGTTGAAAATGCTGTTTTAGGAACATCATTTGGATCCATTTCGATCTGATGATAGCCATTGGCTAAATCTAATGTAGTGAAATAACATGCTCGACCTAATCTATCCAAAATTTGATCTATTAAAGGTAATGGAAATTTATCATCAATTGTTTTTTCGTTTAACTTTCTATAATCAATAACAATCCTATATTTTTTCTTTTTACTAGCATCTAATTTTTTTTCTATAACCCAAATTGGTGAATTAAAAGGTGAATTTGATTCTCTAATTATACCGTTACTTAGCATATTTTCTATTTGATTTTTTACTTCGTCTCTATAAATTTCTGGATATCTATAATTTCTTGTATAAATAGGAGATTCATCAATTAAATTAATTTTATGTTTAACTTGATTAGTAAACGTTAAGGGTGTACCTTCAACATAAAAAATATCTCTATATTCATAACATAACTTATAAATTGCTTCATACTCTTCATCATTACAATGATTTAATCTTAACTTTTTTAAATTTTCTATTTGTAATTCATCTAAATCTAAATTATCAATTTCCATATTTTCAATATTATTACATTTTATATTATTACTTAATATATCTTCATCAACTAACTCTACATTTATTGGCTCCTTAAAAATTATTTTTACTGGTTTCTCATCTGTATTAGTAATTACTGTTAATGCATTAAAATTTTCTATTTTCACTAAACATTCAGGGATTTCTGCTTTACCAAAATTTATATAGTTTAAGATACCGGTGCCATTAGGTTTATCTACTGGGACTTTAATTTTTTTTGACATTCTGGGGGGAATAATTATTTCGACTTTTTCAAAAACTTTCTTCGACTTAGGTTCATCAGAAGCAGCGTAAAGAGGCAAACTAGTATTGGGAGTTTTAATCACAAAATCTTTAAAATCAATTGTTGCACTGACATGTTTCAAGAAATCATATCCAAGTAATCCATCAAAATTAGGGGAAAAATTAAAAATATAAAATTTGTGGAAGTCTTTTTCTTTAAATACTGGGAATATCGGAATTTTTAAAGTCTCATTATGTTGAGAAATAGCATGTGGGGTTTCTACAGTGAACTTTTCATTTATAATATATTTTTTATAGAATTTATTCGCTAAATTTTCATTTAAAAAACTTTGACCAGATCCAGTATCAATTAGGAATGTAGCATTTAATTCAGGAATAATTATTTTTGGCAAAACTGAATAAACAGCGTTTATTTTTAAGTTTGATTCGATGAGGAGGCTTCTATCTGAAAATTTTCTTGATGCTGATCATTATGTTCAGGAACATTTTGAGTAAATAACTCTTCATGTTTAAAATTAGGGGGAGAATTATTTTGATGTCTGAAATAATTATTGGGTTGACGATTACTATTGGACCTTCGGAAGTTATTAGAAGAAATGTCCATTGGTTCTGGACTGGAATATTATCTGAACGATATGTTTGGAATTGGGCATTTGGGAAATTAGGTCTGAAATTTTGCCTGAAATTAGAATTATTAGACTGAGTTTTAAAAGATGATGGGGAATTAAAATTTGAAAAATTAGTGGGACTTGGATTAAAATTTGATTGACCGTTACTGGTATAACTACTATAATTGTTATTATTACCATTAAAATTATTATTTCTATTATTATTATTATTTCTATTAAAATTGTTATTATTTCTATTATAATAATTATTATTTCTATTAAAATTATTATTATAATTATTATTGTTTCTATTATTTTGATTTCGAGAATTATTTCTGGTATTGTTATTATTTAAATTATTTCTAATATTACTATTATTATTATTGTTTGAATTATTTTTAAAATATAAAAAGTTTTCTTCCTCTTTAACAAAAGCCATTGCCTGTTCTATTGAATCAGGATTTTTAAGTCTTACAACTAACTGCATATGATAGTTCAATCCATTTATGAATGTTTTCAGACACAAATCATCGTATTGTTGTATTTTTAATAGTTTTAATTCTCTACTATCATCACTTAAATTGATTTTTGAAAATAACAAACTACGCGAATCTTGAATTCTTAATCCAAAATCTAGTGGACTTTCATTACGATTCGGTTTTAATGAAATTATGTCTTGTACTAAACAATATATGGATCTTTGATCAGAAAATGTTACTAATAATGAATCTTTAACTTTTAACCAGGTATCTAATTCTGTGCGAGAAGCAATCAAATCTGCAGCCCTATCAGTTAATTTACTTACTATTGTATCAAATAAACATATATTTATTGGTGCATTAACATTGTTTCTATCTTTATGGTTATTTAAAAAATTTTCACAACATCTAATAAATCTATTAATTTGTTTGGGGTTACCATCAAATGGAGGAATATTATCTGCTTGGTATCTTATTAATTGATAATTTGGTTGAGCCATTTCGTTATTTATATCTAAATTACTAATTTGTTCAATTAAATTATTAACAATTTCTGTCATTAAATAAAATGTATCAAGGTAAAATATAAGGTAAAAAATATATGGATGGTATAATAGGATGTACTCACATAAACTTAATCTTCTTCGGAATTTCTTCGAATTCTCGTTGCCAATAAGAGCGGACAAGGTTGATCCTCTCTCTAGCGGGGTAGTTTCTACTTCTTTCTTCTTACTTCTTTCTTCTTACTTCTTACTTCTTACTTCTTACTTCTTACTTCTTACTTCTTTCTTCTTTATTCATATAATTTATTATTATTCTTGCTAATAAGAGTGGACAAGGCTGATCCCTCTCTAGCTATTAATACTTTATTTAAAAATTTTTATATCTTCTTATTTTAACAACATTAATTTCTTCTTCCAACGTAGGTCCTCCAACAAACCATTAAAATGGACGTAAACGATATTTTGTTCGTCATCCTACTGACTGCGCCAATTATGTTTAACGAATTCGAAGAGGCTTTTTTAAAAATTTTATTTAATTACTACTTTACAAAATGTTTTACTTTTCACAATACTATTAAATATTTTAAATATCAAACTAAAGATGAACGATGAAATTATAATCAATAATAATAATCTAATAATAATTTACAACGCAAAATCTGATTATATATATAATATTCCTAATCTTTTTTTCTATTTTAAAACTAATAAAAACAATGAAAAAACAATGAGAAATCTTGTAAACAAAATCATTAAGTTTAAAATAAAAAAGGTTTTTTAAATTCAACAAAACAAACAAAAACGTTATTGCGTTTTAACTTAATATTTCTTGTTCTTCTAAGACTGTAACTATACTATACTCATTTAGTACAAATAAAATAGATTGGGGATCTCTAATCTATTAAAATACTATATAAATTAACTTTTATTTATATTGAAAAACATATTTTGTTTTTAGAAAACTGAGTGAATAACGAGTATTCTATACCAATATATTCCATCATATTTGTATTAAGAACAGGAAATATGACACGAGTAATATATATTTTTAATTATTAAAATAAATTTTGATTTTTTATTTAATTAATATCTCTTTAAGGGATCTCTGGCTGGTAAATTAGTAAATATTTATCTGTTGTAGGAATTTTTATTTTTATGACGTGACGTATTATCATATTTTTTAAAATAATTAATTAAGATTTTTTATTAAATATCTACAATAATAAAATTATTATTTTAGTGCTATTGTGTCCAGGCGTCCAGATATCTCACTTACCTACTTTGACCCTCCAGAGCCTTTGACGTTCGCAGGATCTTAATGGTTATAAATAATTTGGTAAGTAGATAGCTGAGGTTCCTTATGGTGTAAAAGGGGTGGTCGACTTTTTCTACACAGAAATACGACAGGTACCACACTGTGGGAGAAGTACTATAACTTAAGGTGTCTGTTAGTCTGGCTTACAAACCCAGCTGTCACCGATTGGGTTAAGTGCGTATAGTATTTTCTGTTTCTGGGAAATTGTCGCCTGATGGCTATTAAAGAACCGCCTGTGGCCTCTTAAGGTGTTGAAATTCGAGAGATCTCTGCAAGTGATGTAAATTATATGAAAGATAATCAGTAGCCTTCAGGTATGAAGTAAATTATATCTTTTTCCTATTTGATACAGAGACCTTTCAGAACTTCACGTACTACAGAAAAAATCTTTTACAACGATAACTATTAGGTACACAATGAGACAGAAATAAATTAAATTTAAACTGTTTACTTTGATTGAGTCTTCATTTTATACATAGATAATTGTAACAGAAATAAATTAAGTTATTATAAAGATTAGCATGATATATATTTTCCTGGTTTATCTATATCATTTCACAATTATACTGATCTAAGAGAGAAATCATCCAGGATAATCCCTGCTTAGAGTTAATAACATCTAGGCTTTTATATTGTTATGTCTTATTACTTCCATACTTGGTCTAGCCTTAACTACTTAAAAAACATCAGGTACCTAGCTACGAACAAACAAAATGTAACTTCAATATGTCAATCTGACGATGCTAGTTTTTAGAGAAACAGCTGTAATTGTGATTTTAAACCTAATTTTTCAATTAAACTTGGAATTTAAGTTAAAACGAAGAGTTTTTTTATTTATCTTATACAGAAATAAATATTTACACATGTTTTAGATATAATCTTATAGAAATCGAAGCACAAATAATTGTTTTGTTTTAGATATAATCTTATAGAAATCGAAGCACAAATAATTGTAATTAGGAGGCCTTTTGATATCTCTTCAATATATGTAACCCTGTTTTTCATTTGTTTTTCAAGGATATTGCTTTCGATTCAGCGTCTTTAAAAACCCTTTTTTCCATATTTTCAAGTGTTTTGAAAGACAAAAATTTTTTACTTAAGACAGGGACAAATCAAATACCTTGCTTCAAATATTGCTAAAATTCTTAATTAGGTTTTACGTGATAGATATAGTTTAGAACCATAAGATCAAAATGTTGAATAGGAAAATAACGATATAATGACAAATATCTTTATAATTCCCAACTTCTTTTGACTTCTTTTTTGACTTCTTTTTTTTTTCTTTTGACTTCTTTTAAATTTCGCTGTACTACTTCAACTTCAATAGTTTCCCATCCACATTTATCTATGATATACACTTCCTGTTTACAAACGAACTGTATCAATCGAATAAAAGTCTTTAAAAACCCTTTTTTCCATATATTCAAGTGTTTTTAACGACAAAAATGTTTTACTTAAGACAGTGACAAAACAACCTTGCTTCAAATTTTGCTAAAATTCTTAATTAGGTTATACGTGATAGATATAGTTTAGAACCATTAGATCAAATATGTTAAATAGGAAAATAACGATATAATGACAAATATCTTTATAATTCCCAACAAAAATGCTTTCTTTTGAGTTTCGCTGTACTACTTCAACTTCAATAGTTTCCCATCCACATTTATTTATGATATACACTTACTATTTACAAACGAACTGTATCAATCGAATAAGAGTCTTTAAAAACCCTTTTTTCCCTATTTTCAAGTGTTTTTGACGACAAAAATGTTTTACTTAAGACAGTGACAAAGCAAATACCTTGCTTCAAATTTTGCTAAAATTCTTAATTAGCTTATGCGTGATAAATATAGTGTAGAATCATTAGATCAAATATGTTGAATAGAAAAATAACGATATAATGACAAATATCTTTATAATTCCCAACAAAAATGACTTCTTTTGGGTTTCGCTGTACTACTTCAACTTCAATAGTTTCCCATCCACATTTATCTATGATATACACTTCTTATTTACAAATGAACTGCATCAATCGAATCAGCGTCTTTAAAACCCCTTTTTTCCATATTTTCAAGTGTTTTGGCGACAAAAATTTTTAACTTAGGAAAGTGACAAAGCAAATACCTTGCTTCAAATTTTGCTAAAATTCTTAATTAGGTTATACGTGATAGATATAGTTTAGAACCATTAGATCAAATATGTTGAATAGGAAAATAACGATATAATAACAAATATCTTTATAATTCCCAACAAAATTGACTTCTTTCGAGTTTCGCTTTGCTACTTCAACTTCAATAGTTTCCCATCCACATTTATCTATGATATACACTTCTTATTTACGAATGAACTGCATCAATCAAATCAGCGTCTTTAAAACCCCTTTTTTCCATATTTTCAAGTGTTTTGGCGACAAAAATTTTTAACTTAGGAAAGTGACAAAGCAAATACCTTGCTTCAAATTTTGCTAAAATTCTTAATTAGGTTATACGTGATAGATATAGTTTAGAACCATTAGATCAAATTGGTTGAATAGGAAAATAACGTTATAATGCCAAATCTCTTTATAATTCCCAACAAAAATGACTTCCTTCGAGTTTCGCTGTACTACTTCAACTTCAATAGTTTCCCATCCACATTTATTTGTGATATACACTTTCTATTTACGAACGACTGCATTAAATGAATCAGCGTCTTTAAAAACCCTTTTTTCCATATTTTCAAGTGTTTGGAAGACAAAAATTTTTTACTTAAGACAGGGACAAATCTTCAAATTTTGCTAAAATTCTTATTTAGGTTATACGTGATAAATATAGTTTAGAATCATTAGATCAAATATGTTAAAAAGGAAAATAACGATATAATGACAAATATCTTTATATTTCCCAACAAAAATGACTTCCTTTGAGTTTCACTGTACTACTTCAACTTGAATAGTTTCCCATCCACATTTATCTATGATATACACTTCCTGTTTACAAACGAACTGTATCAATCGAATCAGAGTCTTTAAAAACCTTTTTTTCCATATCTTCAAGGGTACTGGAAAACAAAAATGTTTTACTTAAGACAGTGACAAAACATACCTTGCTTCAAATTTTGCTAAAATTCTTAATTAGGTTATACGTGATAGATATAGTTTAGAACCATAAGATCAAACATGTTGAATAGGAAAATAACGATATAATAACAAATATCTTTATAATTCCCAACAAAATTGACTTCTTTCGAGTTTCGCTTTGCTACTTCAACTTCAATAGTTTCCCATCCACATTTATCTATGATATACACTTCTTATTTACGAATGAACTGCATCAATCGAATCAGCGTCTTTAAAACCCCTTTTTTTCATATTTTCAAGTGTTTTGGCGACAAAAATTTTTAACTTCGGAAAGTGACAAAGCAAATACCGTGCTTCAAATTTTGCTAAAATTCTTAATTAGGTTATACGTGATAGATATAGTTTAGAACCATTAGATCAAATAGGTTGAATAGGAAAATAACGTTATAATGCCAAATCTCTTTATAATTCCCAACAAAAATGACTTCCTTCGAGTTTCGCTGTACTACTTCAACTTCAATAGTTTCCCATCCACATTTATTTATGATATACACTTCCTATTTACGAACAAACTGCATCAATTGAATCAGCGTCTTTAAAAACCCTTTTTTCCATATTTTCAAGTGTTTTAGAAGACAAAAATTTTTTACTTAAGACAGTGACAAAACAAATACCTTGCTTTAAATTTTGCTAAAATTCTTAATTAGGTTATACGTGATAAATATAGTGTAAAATCATTAGATCAAATATGTTGAATAGGAAAATAACGATATAATGACAAATATCTTTATATTTCCCAACAAAAATGACTTCCTTTGAGTTTCACTGTACTACTTCAACTTGAATAGTTTCCCATCCACATTTATCTATAATATACACTTCCTGTTTACAAACGAACTGTATCAATCGAATCAGAGTCTTTAAAAACCCTTTTTTCCATATATTCAAGTGTTTTTGACGACAAAAATGTTTTACTTAAGACAGTGACAAAACAAATACCTTGCTTTAAATTTTGCTAAAATTCTTAATTAGGTTATACGTGATAAATATAGTGTAAAATCATTAGATCAAATATGTTGAATAGAAAAATAACGATATAATGACAAATATCTTTATAATTCCCAACAAAAATAACTTCTTTTAAGTTTCGCTGTACTACTTCAACTTCAATAGTTTCCCATACACATTTATTTATGATATACACTTCTTATTTACAAATGAACTGCATCAATCGAATTAGCGTCTTTAAAACCCCTTTTTTCCATATTTTTAAGTGTTTTGGCGACAAAAATTTTTAACTTAGGAAAGTGACAAAGCAAATACCTTGCTTCAAATTTTGCTAAAATTCTTAATTAGGTTATACGTGATAGATATAGTTTAGAACCATTAGATCAAATATGTTGAATAGGAAAATAACGTTATAATGCCAAATCTCTTTATAATTCCCAACAAAAATGACTTCCTTCGAGTTTCGCTGTACTACTTCAACTTCAATAGTTTCCCATCCACATTTATTTATGATATATACTTACTATTTACAAACGAACTGTATCAATCGAATAAGAGTCTTTAAAAACCCTTTTTTCTCTATTTTCAAGTGTTTTTGACGACAAAAATGTTTTTCTTAAGACAGTGACAAAGCAAATACCTTGCTTCAAATTTTGCTAAAATTCTTAATTAGGTTATGCGTGATAAATATAGTGTAGAATCATTAGATCAAATATGTTGAATAGAAAAATAACGATATAATGACAAATATCTTTATAATTCCCAACAAAAATGACTTCCTTCGAGTTTCGCTGTACTACTTTAACTTCAATAGTTTCCCATCCACATTTATCTATGATATACACTTCTTATTTACAAATGAACTGCATCAATCGAATTAGCGTCTTTAAAACCCCTTTTTTCCATATTTTCAAGTGTTTTGGCGACAAAAATTTTTAACTTAGGAAAGTGACAAAGCAAATACCTTGCTTCAAATTTTGCTAAAATTCTTAATTAGGTTATACGTGATAGATATAGTTTAGAACCATTAGATCAAATATGTTAAATAGGAAAATAACGTTATAATGCCAAATCTCTTTATAATTCCCAACAAAAATGACTTCCTTCGAGTTTCGCTGTACTACTTCAACTTCAATAGTTTCCCATCCACATTTATTTATGATATACACTTCCTATTTACGAACGACTGCATTAATTGAATCAGCGTCTTTAAAAACCCTTTTTTCCATATTTTCAGGTGTTTTGGAAGACAAAATTTTTTTACTTAAGACAGTGACAAAGCAAATACCTTTCTTCAAATTTTGCTAAAATTCTTAATTAGGTTATACGTGATAGATATAGTTTAGAACCATCAGATCAAACATGTTGAATAGGAAAATAACGATTTAATAACAAATATCTTTATAATTCGCAAACAAATTGACTTCTTTCGAGTTTCGCTTTGCTACTTTAACTTCAATAGTTTGCCAACCACATTTATCTATGAAGATTTTTTCTTATTTACTAATGAACTGCATCAATCGATTCAGCGTCCATAAAAACCCTTTTTTCCATATTTTTAAGTGTTTTGGAAGACAAAAATTTTTTACTTAAGACAGGGACAAATCAAATACCTTGCTTCAAATTTTGCTAAAATTCTTAATTAGGTTATACGTGATAAATATAGTGTAAAATCATTAGATCAAATATGTTGAATAGGAAAATAACGATATAATGACAAATATCTGTATAATTCCCAACAAAAATGACTTCTTTTGAGTTTCGCTGTACTACTTCAACTGCTATAGTTTCCCATCCGTCTTTAAAACCCCTTTTTTCCATATTTTCAAGTGTTTTGGCGACAAAAATTTTTAACTTAGGAAAGTGACAAAGCAAATACCTTGCTTCAAATTTTGCTAAAATTCTTAATTAGGTTATACGTGATAGATATAGTTTAGAACCATTAAATCAAATATGTTGAATAGGAAAATAACGTTATAATGCCAAATCTCTTTATAATTCCCAACAAAAATGACTTCCTTCGAGTTTCGCTGTACTACTTCAACTTCAATAGTTTCCTATCCACATTTATTTATGATATACACTTCCTATTTACGAACGACTGCATTAATTGAATCAGCGTCTTTAAAAACCCTTTTTTCCATATTTTCAAGTGTTTGGAAGACAAAAATTTTTTACTTAAGACAGGGACAAAACAAATACCTTGCTTTAAATTTTGCTAAAATTCTTATTTAGGTTATACGTGATAAATATAGTTTAGAATCATTAGATCAAATATGTTAAAAAGGAAAATAACGATATAATGACAAATATCTTTATATTTCCCAACAAAAATGACTTCCTTTGAGTTTCACTGTACTACTTCAACTTGAATAGTTTCCCATCCACATTTATCTATGATATACACTTCCTGTTTACAAACGAACTGTATCAATCGAATCAGAGTCTTTAAAAACCCTTTTTTCCACATATTCAAGTGTTTTTGACGACAAAAATGTTTTACTTAAGACAGTGACAAAGCAAATACCTTGCTTCAAATTTTGCTAAAATTCTTAATTAGCTTATGCGTGATAAATATAGTGTAGAATCATTAGATCAAATATGTTGAATAGAAAAATAACGATATAATGACAAATATCTTTATATTTCCCAACAAAAATGACTTCCTTTGAGTTTCCCTGTACTACTTCAACTTAAATAGTTTCCCATCCACATTTATCTATGATATACACTTCCTGTTTACAAACGAACTGTATCAATCGAATCAGAGTCTTTAAAAACCCTTTTTTCCATATATTCAAGTGTTTTTGACGACAAAAATGTTTTACTTAAGACAGTGACAAAGCAAATACCTTGCTTCAAATTTTGCTAAAATTCTTAATTAGCTTATGCGTGATAAATATAGTGTAGAATCATTAGATCAAATATGTTGAATAGAAAAATAACGATATAATGACAAATATCTTTATAATTCCCAACAAAAATGACTTCTTTTGAGTTTCGCTGTACTACTTCAACTTCAATAGTTTCCCATCCACATTTATCTATGATATACACTTCTTATTTACAAATGAACTGCATCAATCGAATCAGCGTCTTTAAAACCCCTTTTTTCCATATTTTCATGTGTTTTGGCGACAAAAATTTTTAACTTAGGAAAGTGACAAAGCAAATACCTTGCTTCAAATTTTGCTAAAATTCTTAATTAGGTTATACGTGATAGATATAGTTTAGAACCATTAGATCAAATATGTTGAATAGGAAAATAACGTTATAATGCCAAATCTCTTTATAATTCCCAACAAAAATGACTTCCTTCGAGTTTCGCTGTACTACTTCAACTTCAATAGTTTCCCATTCACATTTATTTATGATACACACTTCCTATTTACAAACAAACTGTATCAATCGAATCGGAGTCTTTAAAAACCCTTTTTTCCATATTTTCAAGTGACAAAGTGACAAAGCAAATACCTTGCTTCAAATTTTGCTAAAATTCTTAATTAGGTTATACGTGATAGATATAGTTTAGAACCATCAGATCAAACATGTTGAATAGAAATTAACGATATAATAACAAATATCTTTATAATTCCCAACAAAATTGACTTCCTTCGAGTTTCGCTTTGCTACTTTAACTTCAATAGTTTGCCAACCACATTTATCTATGAAGTTCACTTCCTATTTACTTACAAACTGCATCAATCGATTCAGCGTCTTTAAAAACCCTTTCTTCCATATATTCAAGTGTTTTTAACGACAAAAATGTTTTACTTAAGACAGTGACAAAACAACCTTGCTTCAAATTTTGCTAAAATTCTTAATTAGGTTATACGTGATAGATATAGTTTAGAACCATTAGATCAAATATGTTGAATAGAAAAATAACGGTATAATGACAAATATCTTTATAATTCCCAACAAAAATGACTTCTTTTGAGTCTCGCTGTACTACTTTAACTTCAATAATTTCCCATCCACATTTATTTGTGATATACACTTCCTATTTACAAACGAACTGTATCAATCGAATCAGAGTCTTTTAAAACCCTTTTTTCCATATATTCAAGTGTTTTTGACGACAAAAATGTTTTACTTAAGACAGTGACAAAACAACCTTGCTTCAAATTTTGCTAGAATTCTTAATTAGGTTATACGTGATAGATATAGTTTAGAACCATTAGATCAAATATGTTGAATAGGAAAATAACGTTATAATGCCAAATCTCTTTATAATTCCCAACAAAAATGACTTCCTTCTAGTTTCGCTGTACTACTTCAACTTCAATAGTTTCCCATCAACATTTATTTATGATATACACTTCCTATTTACAAACAAACTGCATCAATTGAATCAGCGTTTTTAAAAACCCTTTTTTCCATATTTTTAAGTGTTTTGGAAGACAAAAATTTTTTACTTAAGACAGGGACAAATCTTCAAATTTTGCTAAAATTCTTAATTAGGTTATACGTGATAAATATAGTGTAAAATTATTAGATCAAATATGTTGAATAGAAAAATAACGATATAATGACAAATATCTTTATAATTCCCAACAAAAATGACTTCTTTTGAGTCTCGCTGTACTACTTTAACTTCAATAGTTTCCCATCCACATTTATTTGTGATATACACTTCCTATTTACAAACAAACTGTATCAATCGAATCAGAGTCTTTTAAAACCCTTTTTTCCATATATTCAAGTGTTTTTGACGACAAAAATGTTTTACTTAAGACAGTGACAAAACAACCTTGCTTTAAATTTTGCTAAAATTCTTATTTAGGTTATACGTGATAAATATAGTTTAGAATCATTAGATCAAATATGTTAAAAAGGAAAATAACGATATAATGACAAATATCTTTATATTTCCCAACAAAAATGACTTCCTTTGAGTTTCACTGTACTACTTCAACTTGAATAGTTTCCCATCCACATTTATCTATGATATACACTTCCTGTTTACAAACGAACTGTATCAATCGAATCAGAGTCTTTAAAAACCCTTTTTTCCATATTTTTAAGTGTTTTTGACGACAAAAATTTTTACTTAAGACAGTGACAAAGCAAATACCTTGCTTCAAATTTTGCTAAAATTCCTAATTAGGTTATACGTGATAGATATAGTTTACAACCATTGGATCAAATATGTTGAATAGAAAAATAACGTTATAATGCCAAATCTCTTTATAATTCCCAACAAAAATGACTTCCTTCGAGTTTCGCTGTACTACTTTAACTTCAATAGTTTCCCATCCACATTTATTTATGATATACACTTCCTATTTACGAACAAACTGCATCAATTGAATCAGCGTCTTTAAAAACCCTTTTTTCCATATTTTCAAGTGTTTTGGAAGACAAAAATTTTTTACTTAAGACAGGGACAAAGCAAATACCTTGCTTCAAATTTTGCTAAAATTCTTAATTAGGTTATACGTGATAAATATAGTGTAAAATCATTAGATCAAATATGTTGAATAGAAAAATAACGATATAATGACAAATATCTTTATAATTCCCAACAAAAATGACTTCTTTTGAGTGTCGCTGTACTACTTTAACTTCAATAGTTTCCCATCCACATTTATTTGTGATATACACTTCCCATTTACAAACGAACTGTATCAATCGAATCAGAGTCTTTTAAAACCCTTTTTTCCATATATTCAAGTGTTTTTGACGACAAAAATGTTTTACTTAAGACAGTGACAAAACAACCTTGCTTCAAATTTTGCTAAAATTCTTAATTAGGTTATACGTGATAGATATAGTTTAGAACCATTAGATCAAATATGTTGAATAGGAAAATAACGTTATAATGCCAAATCTCTTTATAATTCCCAACAAAAATGACTTCCTTCGAGTTTCGCTGTACTACTTCAACTTCAATAGTTTCCCATTCACATTTTTTTATGATACATACTTCCTATTTACAAACAAGCTGTATCAATCGAATCGGAGTCTTTAAAAACCCTTTTTTCCATATTTTTAAGTGTTTTGGAAGACAAAAATTTTTTACTTAAGACAGGGACAAATCTTCAAATTTTGCTAAAATTCTTAATTAGGTTATACGTGATAAATATAGTGTAAAATTATTAGATCAAATATGTTGAATAGAAAAATAACGATATAATGACAAATATCTTTATAATTCCCAACAAAAATGACTTCTTTTGAGTCTCGCTGTACTACTTTAACTTCAATAGTTTCCCATCCACATTTATTTATGATATACACTTCCTATTTACGAACGACTGCATTAATTGAATCAGCGTCTTTAAAAACCCTTTTTTCCCTATTTTCAAGTGTTTTTGACGACAAAAATGTTTTACTTAAGACAGTGACAAAGCAAATACCTTGCTTCAAATTTTGCTAAAATTCTTAATTGGTTATACGTGATAGATATAGTTTAGAACCATCAGATCAAACATGTTGAATAGGAAAATAACAATTTAATAACAAATATCTTTATAATTCGCAAACAAATTGACTTCTTTCGAGTTTCGCTTTGCTACTTTAACTTCAATAGTTTGCCAACCACATTTATCTATGAAGATTTTTTCTTATTTACTAATGAACTGCATCAATCGATTCAGCGTCCATAAAAACCCTTTTTTCCATATTTTTAAGTGTTTTGGAAGACAAAAATTTTTTACTTAAGACAGGGACAAATCAAATACCTTGCTTCAAATTTTGCTAAAATTCTTAATTAGGTTATACGTGATAAATATAGTGTAGAATCATTAGATCAAATATGTTGAATAGAAAAATAACGATATAATGACAAATATCTTTATATTTCCCAACAAAAATGACTTCCTTTGAGTTTCACTGTACTACTTCAACTTGAATAGTTTCCCATCCACATTTATCTATGATATACACTTCCTATTTATAAACGAACTGAAACAATCGAATTAGAGTCTTTAAAAACCCTTTTTTCCATATTTTCAAGTGTTTTTGACGACAAAAATTTTTAACTTAGGAAAGTGACAAAGCAAATACCTTGCTTCAAATTTTGCTAAAATTCTTAATTAGGTTTTACGTGATAGATATAGTTTAGAACCATTAGATCAAATATGTTGAATAGGAAAATAACGTTATAATGCCAAATCTCTTTATAATTCCCAACAAAAATGACTTCCTTCGAGTTTCGCTGTACTACTTCAACTTCAATAGTTTCCTATCCACATTTATTTATGATATACACTTCCTATTTACGAACGACTGCAATAATTGAATCAGCGTTTTTAAAAACCCTTTTTTCCATATTTTCAAGTGTTTGGAAGACAAAAATTTTTTACTTAAGACAGGGACAAAACAAATACCTTGCTTTAAATTTTGCTAAAATTCTTAATTAGGTTATGCGTGATAAATATAGTGTAGAATCATTAGATCAAATATGTTGAATAGGAAAATAACGATATAATGACAAATATCTTTATATTTCCCAACAAAAATGACTTCCTTTGAGTTTCACTGTACTACTTCAACTTAAATAGTTTCCCATCCACATTTATCTATGATATACACTTCCTGTTTACAAACGAACTGTATCAATCGAATCAGAGTCTTTAAAAACCCTTTTTCCATATATTCAAGTGTTTTTGACGACAAAAATGTTTTACTTAAGACAGTGACAAAGCAAATACCTTGCTTCTAATTTTGCTAAATTCTTAATTAGTTTATACGTGATAAATATAGTGTAGAACCATTAGATCAAATATGTTGAATAGAAAAATAACGATATAATGACAAATATCTTTATATTTCCCAACAAAAATGACTTCCTTTGAGTTTCCCTGTACTACTTTAACTTAAATAGTTTCCCATCCACATTTATCTATGATATACACTTCCTGTTTACAAACTAACTGTATCAATCGAATCAGAGTCTTTAAAAACCCTTTTTTCCATATATTCAAGTGTTTTTGACGACAAAAATGTTTTACTTAAGACAGTGACAAAGCAAATACCTTGCTTCAAATTTTGCTAAAATTCTTAATTAGGTTATACGTAATAAATATAGTGTAAAATCAGTAGATCAAATATGTTGAATAGAAAAATAACGATATAATGACAAATATCTTTATAATTCCCAACAAAAATGACTTCTTTTGAGTGTCGCTGTACTACTTCAACTTCTATAGTTTCCCATCCACATTTATCTATGATATACACTTCCTATTTACAAAAGAACTGTATCAATCAAATCAGAGTCTTTAAAAACCCTTTTTTCCATATTTTCAAGTGTTTTCGCGACAAAAATTTTTAACTTAAAAAAGTGACAAAGCAAATACCTTGCTTCAAATTTTGCTAAAATTCTTAATTAGGTTATACGTGATAGATATAGTTTAGAACCATTAGATCAAATATGTTGAATAGGAAAATAACGTTATAATGCCAAATCTCTTTATAATTCCCAACAAAAATGACTTCCTTCGAGTTTCGCTGTACTACTTCAACTTCAATAGTTTCCCATTCACATTTATTTATGATACACACTTCCTATTTACAAACAAACTGTATCAATCGAATCGGAGTCTTTAAAAACCCTTTTTTCCATATATTCAAGTGTTTTTGACGACAAAAATTTTTACTTAAGACAGTGACAAAGCAAATACCTTGCTTCAAATTTTGCTAAAATTTTTTATTAGGTTATACGTGATAGATATAGTTTAGAACCATCAGATCAAACATGTTGAATAGAAAATAACGATATAATAACAAATATCTTTATAATTCCCAACAAAATTGACTTCCTTCGAGTTTCGCTTTGCTACTTTAACTTCAATAGTTTGCCAACCACATTTATCTATGAAGTTTACTTCCTATTTACTTACAAACTGCATCAATTGATTCAGCGTCTTTAAAAACCCTTTCTTCCATATATTCAAGTGTTTTTAACGACAAAAATGTTTTACTTAAGACAGTGACAAAACAACCTTGCTTCAAATTTTGCTAAAATTCTTAATTAGGTTATACGTGATAGATATAGTTTAGAACCATTAGATCAAATATGTTGAATAGAAAAATAACGGTATAATGACAAATATCTTTATAATTCCCAACAAAAATGACTTCTTTTGAGTCTCGCTGTACTACTTTAACTTCAATAGTTTCCCATCCACATTTATTTGTGATATACACTTCCTATTTACAAACGAACTGTATCAATCGAATCAGAGTCTTTTAAAACCCTTTTTTCCATATATTCAAGTGTTTTTGACGACAAAAATGTTTTACTTAAGACAGTGACAAAACAACCTTGCTTCAAATTTTGCTAGAATTCTTAATTAGGTTATACGTGATAGATATAGTTTAGAACCATTAGATCAAATATGTTGAATAGGAAAATAACGTTATAATGCCAAATCTCTTTATAATTCCCAACAAAAATGACTTCCTTCGAGTTTCGCTGTACTACTTCAACTTCAATAGTTTCCCATTCACATTTTTTTATGATACATACTTCCTATTTACAAACAAGCTGTATCAATCGAATCGGAGTCTTTAAAAACCCTTTTTTCCATATTTTTAAGTGTTTTGGAAGACAAAAATTTTTTACTTAAGACAGGGACAAATCTTCAAATTTTGCTAAAATTCTTAATTAGGTTATACGTGATAAATATAGTGTAAAATTATTAGATCAAATATGTTGAATAGAAAAATAACGATATAATGACAAATATCTTTATAATTCCCAACAAAAATGACTTCTTTTGAGTGTCGCTGTACTACTTTAACTTCAATAGTTTCCCATCCACATTTATTTGTGATATACACTTCCTATTTACAAACAAACTGTATCAATCGAATCAGAGTCTTTTAAAACCCTTTTTTCCATATATTCAAGTGTTTGGAAGACAAAAATTTTTTACTTAAGACAGGGACAAAACAAATACCTTGCTTTAAATTTTGCTAAAATTCTTAATTAGGTTATACGTGATAAATATAGTGTAAAATCATTAGATCAAATATGTTGAATAGGAAAATAACGATATAATGACAAATATCTTTATATTTCCCAACAAAAATGACTTCCTTTGAGTTTCACTGTACTACTTCAACTTGAATAGTTTCCCATCCACATTTATCTATGATATACACTTCCTGTTTACAAACGAACTGTATCAATCGAATCAGAGTCTTTAAAAACCCTTTTTTCCATATTTTTAAGTGTTTTTGACGACAAAAATTTTTACTTAAGACAGTGACAAAGCAAATACCTTGCTTCAAATTTTGCTAAAATTCCTAATTAGGTTATACGTGATAGATATAGTTTACAACCATTGGATCAAATATGTTGAATAGAAAAATAACGTTATAATGCCAAATCTCTTTATAATTCCCAACAAAAATGACTTCCTTCGAGTTTCGCTGTACTACTTTAACTTCAATAGTTTCCCATCCACATTTATTTATGATATACACTTCCTATTTACGAACAAACTGCATCAATTGAATCAGCGTCTTTAAAAACCCTTTTTTCCATATTTTCAAGTGTTTTGGAAGACAAAAATTTTTTACTTAAGACAGGGACAAATCTTCAAATTTTGCTAAAATTCTTAATTAGGTTATACGTGATAAATATAGTGTAAAATCATTAGATCAAATATGTTGAATAGAAAAATAACGATATAATGACAAATATCTTTATAATTCCCAACAAAAATGACTTCTTTTGAGTGTCGCTGTACTACTTTAACTTCAATAGTTTCCCATCCACATTTATTTGTGATATACACTTCCTATTTACAAACGAACTGTATCAATCGAATCAGAGTCTTTTAAAACCCTTTTTTCCATATATTCAAGTGTTTTTGACGACAAAAATGTTTTACTTAAGACAGTGACAAAACAAATACCTTGCTTTAAATTTTGCTAAAGTTCTTAATTAGGTTATACGTGATAGATATAGTTTAGAACCGTTAGATCAAATATGTTGAATAGGAAAATAACGTTATAATGCCAAATCTCTTTATAATTCCCAAAAAAATGACTTCCTTCGAGTTTCGCTGTACTACTTCAACTTCAATAGTTTCCCATTCACATTTTTTTATGATACATACTTCCTATTTACAAACAAGCTGTATCAATCGAATCGGAGTCTTTAAAAACCCTTTTTTCCATATTTTTAAGTGTTTTGGAAGACAAAAATTTTTTACTTAAGACAGGGACAAAGCAAATACCTTGCTTCAAATTTTGCTAAAATTCTTAATTAGGTTTTACGTGATAGATATAGTTTAGAACCATTAGATCAAATATGTTGATTAGAAAAATAACGATATAATGACAAATATCTTTATAATTCCCAACAAAAATGACTTCCTTAGAGTTTCGCTGTACTACTTTAACTTCAATAGTTTCCCATCCACATTTATTTATGATATACACTTCCTATTTACTTACAAACTGCATCAATCGATTCAGCGTCTTTAAAAACCCTTTCTTCCATATTTTTAAGTGTTTTGGAAGACAGAAATTTTTTACTAAAGATAGGGACAAATTTTCAAAGTTTGCTAAAATTCTTAATTAGGTTATACGTGATAAATATAGTGTAGAATCATTAGATCAAATATGTTGAATAGGAAAATAACGATATAATGACAAATATCTTTATAATTCCCAACAAAAATGACTTCCTTCGAGTTTCGCTGTCCTACTCCAACTTCAATAGTTTCCCATCCACATTTATCTATGATATACACTTCCTATTTACAAACGAACTGTATTAATCGAATAAGAGTCTTTAAAAACACTTTTTTTCCCTATTTTCAAGTATTTTTGACGACAAAAAAGTTTTACTTAAGACAGTGACAAAGGAAATACCTTGCTTCAAATTTTGCTAAAATTCTTAATTAGGTTATACGTGATAGATATAGTTTAGAACCATTGGATCAAATATGTTGAATAGGAAAATAACGTTATAATGCCAAATCTCTTTATAATTCCCAACAAAAATGACTTCCTTCGAGTTTCGCTGTACTACTTCAACTTCAATAGTTTCCCATCCACATTTATTTATGATATACACTTCCTATTTACGAACAAACTGCATCAATTGAATCAGCGTCTTTAAAAACCCTTTTTTCCATATTTTCAAGTGTTTTGGAAGACAAAAATTTTTTACTTAAGACAGGGACAAATCTTCAAATTTTGCTAAAATTCTTAATTAGGTTATACGTGATAAATATAGTGTAAAATCATTAGATCAAATATGTTGAATAGAAAAATAACGATATAATGACAAATATCTTTATAATTCCCAACAAAAATGACTTCTTTTGAGTGTCGCTGTACTACTTTAACTTCAATAGTTTCCCATCCACATTTATTTGTGATATACACTTCCTATTTACAAACGAACTGTATCAATCGAATCAGAGTCTTTTAAAACCCTTTTTTCCATATATTCAAGTGTTTTTGACGACAAAAATGTTTTACTTAAGACAGTGACAAAGCAAATACCTTCCTTCAAATTTTGCTAAAATTCTTAATTAGGTTATACGTGATAGATATAGTTTAGAACCATTAGATCAAATATGTTGAATAGGAAAATAACGTTATAATGCCAAATCTCTTTATAATTCCCAACAAAAATGACTTCCTTCGAGTTTCGCTGTACTACTTCAACTTCAATAGTTTCCCATTCACATTTATTTATGATACACACTTCCTATTTACAAACAAACTGTATCAATCGAATCGGAGTCTTTAAAAACCCTTTTTTCCATATTTTCAAGTGTTTTGGAAAACAAAAATTTTTTACTTAAGACAGGGACAAATCTTCAAATTTTGCTAAAATTCTTAATTAGGTTATACGTGATAAATATAGTGTAAAATTATTAGATCAAATATGTTGAATAGAAAAATAACGATATAATGACAAATATCTTTATAATTCCCAACAAAAATGACTTCTTTTGAGTGTCGCTGTACTACTTTAACTTCAATAGTTTCCCATCCACATTTATTTGTGATATACACTTCCTATTTACAAACGAACTGTATCAATCGAATCAGAGTCTTTTAAAACCCTTTTTTCCATATATTCAAGTGTTTTTGACGACAAAAATGTTTTACTTAAGACAGTGACAAAACAAATACCTTGCTTCAAATTTTGCTAAAATTCTTAATTAGGTTATACGTGATAGATATAGTTTAGAACCATTAGATCAAATATGTTGAATAGGAAAATAACGTTATAATGCCAAATCTCTTTATAATTCCCAACAAAAATGACTTCCTTCGAGTTTCGCTGTACTACTTCAACTTCAATAGTTTCCCATCCACATTTATTTATGATATACACTTCCTATTTACAAACGAACTGTATCAATCGAATCAGCGTCTTTAAAAACCCTTTTTTCCATATTTTCAAGTGTTTTGGAAGACAAAAATTTTTTACTTAAGACAGTGACAAAGCAATACCTTGCTTCAAATTTTGCTAAAATTCTTAATTAGGTTATACGTGATAAATATAGTGTAAAATCATTAGATCAAATATGTTGATTAGAAAAATAACGATATAATGACAAATATCTTTATAATTCCCAACAAAAATGACTTCTTTTGAGTTTCGCTGTACTACTTCAACTTCAATAGTTTCCCATCCACATTTATTTGTGATATACACTTCCTATTTACAAACGAACTGTATCAATCGAATCAGAGTCTTTTAAAACCCTTTTTTCCATATATTCAAGTGTTTTTGACGACAAAAATGTTTTACTTAAGACAGTGACAAAGCAAATACCTTGCTTCAAATTTTGCTAAAATTCTTAATTAGGTTATACGTGATAGATATAGTTTAGAACCATTAGATCAAATATGTTGAATAGGAAAATAACGTTATAATGCCAAATCTCTTTATAATTCCCAACAAAAATGACTTCCTTCGAGTTTCGCTGTACTACTTCAACTTCAATAGTTTCCCATCTACATTTATTTATGATATAAACTTTCAATTTACAAAAAAAATGAATCAATTGAATCAGCGTCTTTAAAAACCCTTTTTTCCATATTTTTAAGTGTTTTGGAAGACAAAAATTTTTTACTTAAGACAGGGACAAATCTTCAAATTTTGCTAAAATTCTTAATTAGGTTATACGTGATAAATATAGTGTAAAATTATTAGATCAAATATGTTGAATAGAAAAATAACGATATAATGACAAATATCTTTATAATTCCCAACAAAAATGACTTCTTTTGAGTGTCGCTGTACTACTTTAACTTCAATAGTTTCCCATCCACATTTATTTGTGATATACACTTCCTATTTACAAACGAACTGTATCAATCGAATCGGAGTCTTTAAAAACCCTTTTTTCCATATTTTTAAGTGTTTTGGAAGACAAAAATTTTTTACTTAAGACAGGGACAAATCTTCAAATTTTGCTAAAATTCTTAATTAGGTTATACGTGATAAATATAGTGTAAAATTATTAGATCAAATATGTTGAATAGGAAAATAACGATATAATGACAAATATCTGTATAATTCCCAACAAAAATGACTTCTTTTGAGTTTCGCTGTACTACTTCAACTGCTATAGTTTCCCATCCACATTTATTTATGATATACACTTTCTATTTACAAACAAACTGTATTAATCGAATCAGAGTCTTTAAAAACCCTTTTTTCCATATTTTCAAGTGTTTTTGACGACAAAAATTTTTACTTAAGACAGTGACAAAGCAAATACCTTGCTTCAAATTTTGCTAAAATTCCTAATTAGGTTATACGTGATAGATATAGTTTAGAACCATTAGATCAAATATATTAAATAGGAAAATAACGTTATAATGCCAAATCTCTTTATAATTCCCAACAAAAATGACTTCCTTTGAGTTTCGCTGTACTACTTCAACTTCAATAGTTTCCCATCTACATTAATTTATGATATACACTTTCTATTTACGAACAAACTGTATCAATCGAATCAGAGTCTTTTAAAACCCTTTTTTCCATATATTCAAGTGTTTTTGACGACAAAAATGTTTTACTTAAGACAGTGACAAAGCAAATACCTTGCTTCAAATTTTGCTAAAATTCCTAATTAGGTTATACGTGATAGATATAGTTTACAACCATTGGATCAAATATGTTGAATAGAAAAATAACGTTATAATGACAAATATCTTTATAATTCCCAACAAAAATGACTTCTTTTGAGTGTCGCTGTACTACTTTAACTTAAATAGTTTCCCATCCACATTTATTTAAGATATACACTTCGTATTTACAAACGAACTGTATCAATCGAATCGGAGTCTTTAAAAACCCTTTTTTCCATATTTTTAAGTGTTTTGGAAGACAAAAATTTTTTACTTAAGACAGGGACAAATCTTCAAATTTTGCTAAAATTCTTAATTAGGTTATACGTGATAGATATAGTTTAGAACCATTAGATCAAATATGTTGAATAGGAAAATAACGTTATAATGCCAAATATCTTTATAATTCCCAACAAAAATTACTTCCTTCGAGTTTCGCTGTACTACTTCAACTTCAATAGTTTCCCATCCACATTTATTTATGATATACACTTCCTATTTACAAACGAACTGCATTAATTGAATCAGCGTCTTTAAAAACCCTTTTTTCTATATTTTCAAGTGTACTGGAAGACAAAAATTTTTACTTAAGACAGGGACAAAGCAAATACCTTGCTTCAAATTTTGCTAAAATTCTTAATTAGGTTATACGTGATAAATATAGTTTAGAATCATTAGATCAAACATGTAGAAAAGGAAAATAACGATATAATGACAAATATCTCTATAATTCCAAACAAAAAAGACTTCCTTTGAGTTTCGCTGTACTACTTCAACTTCAATAGTTTCCCATCCACATTTATCTATGATATACACGTCCTGTTTACAAACGAACTGTATCAATCGAATCAGAGTCTTTAAAAACCCTTTTTTCCATATATTCAAGTGTTTTTGACGACAAAAATGTTTTACTTAAGACAGTGACAAAACAAATACCTTGCTTCAAATTTTGCTAAAATTCTTAATTAGGTTATACGTGATAGATATAGTTTAGAACCATTAGATCAAATATGTTGAATAGGAAAATAACGTTATAATGCCAAATCTCTTTATAACTCCCAACAAAAATGATTTCCTTCGAGTTTCGCTGTACTACTTCAACTTCAATAGTTTCCCATCCACATTTATTTATGATACACACTTCCTATTTACAAACGGAATGCATCAATTGAATCAGCGTCTTTAAAAACCCTTTTTTCCATATTTTCAAGTGTTTTTGACGACAAAAATTTTTAACTTAGGAAAGTGACAAAGCAAATACCTTGCTTCAAATTTTGCTAAAATTCTTAATTAGGTTATACGTGATAGATATAGTTTAGCACCATAAGATCAAACATGTTGAATAGGAAAATAACGATATAATAACAAATATCTTTATAATTCCCAACCAAATTGACTTCTTTCGAGTTTCGCTTTGCTACTTTAACTTCAATAGTTTCCCATCCACATTTATTTATGATATACACTTCCTATTTACAAACGAACTGTATCAATCGAATCAGAGTCTTTAAAAACCCTTTTTTCCATATTTTCAAGTGTTTTGGAAGACAAAAATTTTTTACTTAAGACAGGGACAAATCAAATACCTTGCTTCAAATTTTGCTAAAATTCTTAATTAGGTTATACGTGATAAATATAGTGTAGAATCATTAGATCAAATATGTTGAATAGAAAAATAACGATATAATGACAAATATCTTTATATTTCCCAACAAAAATGACTTCCTTTGAGTTTCACTGTACTACTTCAACTTGAATAGTTTCCCATCCACATTTATCTATGATATACACGTCCTGTTTACAAACGAACTGTATCAATCGAATCAGAGTCTTTAAAAACCCTTTTTTCCATATATTCAAGTGTTTTTGACGACAAAAATGTTTTACTTAAGACAGTGACAAAACAAATACCTTGCTTCAAATTTTGCTAAAATTCTTAATTAGGTTATACGTGATAGATATAGTTTAGAACCATTAGATCAAATATGTTGAATAGGAAAATAACGTTATAATGCCAAATCTCTTTATAATTCCCAACAAAAATGACTTCCTTCGAGTTTCGCTGTACTACTTCAACTTCAATAGTTTCCCATCCACATTTATTTATGATATACACTTCCTATTTACGAACAAACTGCATCAATCGATTCAGCGTCAATAAAAACCCTTTTTTCCATATTTTTAAGTGTTTTGGAAGACAAAAATTTTTTACTTAAGACAGGGACAAATCAAATACCTTGCTTCAAATTTTGCTAAAATTCTTAATTAGGTTATACGTGATAAATATAGTGTAAAATCATTAGATCAAATATGTTGAATAGGAAAATAACGATATAATGACAAATATCTGTATAATTCCCAACAAAAATGACTTCTTTTGAGTTTCGCTGTACTACTTCAACTGCTATAGTTTCCCATCCACATTTATTTATGATATACACTTCCTATTTACAAACGAACTCTATCAATCGAATCAGCGTCTTTAAAAACCCTTTTTTCCATATTTTCAAGTGTTTGGAAGACAAAAATTTTTTACTTAAGACAGGGACAAAACAAATACCTTGCTTTAAATTTTGCTAAAATTCTTAATTAGGTTATACGTGATAAATATAGTGTAAAATCATTAGATCAAATATGTTGAATAGGAAAATAACGATATAATGCCAATTCTCTTTATAATTCCCAACAAAAATGACTTCCTTTGAGTTTCGCTGTACTACTTCAACTTCAATAGTTTCCCATCTACATTAATTTATGATATACACTTTCTATTTACGAACAAACTGTATCAATCGAATCAGAGTCTTTAAAAACCCTTTTTTCCATATTTTCAAGTGTTTTTGACGACAAAAATTTTTACTTAAGACAGTGACAAAGCAAATACCTTGCTTCAAATTTTGCTAAAATTCCTAATTAGGTTATACGTGATAGATATAGTTTACAACCATTGGATCAAATATGTTGAATAGAAAAATAACGTTATAATGCCAAATCTCTTTATAATTCCCAACAAAAATGACTTCTTTTGAGTTTCGCTGTACTACTTCAACTGCTATAGTTTCCCATCCACATTTATTTATGATATACACTTTCTATTTACAAACAAACTGTATCAATCGAATCAGAGTCTTTAAAAACCCTTTTTTCCATATTTTCAAGTGTTTTTGACGACAAAAATTTTTACTTAAGACAGTGACAAAGCAAATACCTTGCTTCAAATTTTGCTAAAATTCCTAATTAGGTTATACGTGATAGATATAGTTTACAACCATTGGATCAAATATGTTGAATAGAAAAATAACGTTATAATGACAAATATCTTTATAATTCCCAACAAAAATGACTTCTTTTGAGTGTCGCTGTACTACTTTAACTTAAATAGTTTCCCATCCACATTTATTTAAGATATACACTTCGTATTTACAAACGAACTGTATCAATCGAATCGGAGTCTTTAAAAACCCTTTTTTCCATATTTTTAAGTGTTTTGGAAGACAAAAATTTTTTACTTAAGACAGGGACAAATCTTCAAATTTTGCTAAAATTCTTAATTAGGTTATACGTGATAAATATAGTGTAAAATTATTAGATCAAATATGTTGAATAGGAAAATAACGTTATAATGCCAAATTTTTTTATAATTCCCAACAAAAATGACTTCCTTCGAGTTTCGCTGTACTACTTCAACTTCAATAGTTTCCTATCCACATTTATTTATGATATACACTTCCTATTTACGAACGACTGCAATAATTGAATCAGCGTTTTTAAAAACCCTTTTTTCCATATTTTCAAGTGTTTGGAAGACAAAAATTTTTTACTTAAGACAGGGACAAAACAACCTTGCTTTAAATTTTGCTAAAATTCTTATTTAGGTTATACGTGATAAATATAGTTTAGAATCATTAGATCAAATATGTTAAAAAGGAAAATAACGATATAATGACAAATATCTTTATATTTCCCAACAAAAATGACTTCCTTTGAGTTTCACTGTACTACTTCAACTTGAATAGTTTCCCATCCACATTTATCTATGATATACACTTCCTGTTTACAAACGAACTGTATCAATCGAATCAGAGTCTTTAAAAACCCTTTTTTCCATATATTCAAGTGTTTTTGACGACAAAAATGTTTTACTTAAGACAGTGACAAAACAAATACCTTGCTTCAAATTTTGCTAAAGTTCTTAATTAGGTTATACGTGATAGATATAGTTTAGAACCATTAGATCAAATATGTTGAATAGGAAAATAACGTTATAATGCCAAATCTCTTTATAATTCCCAACAAAAATGACTTCCTTCGAGTTTCGCTGTACTACTTCAACTTCAATAGTTTCCCATCCACATTTATTTATGATACACACCTCCTATTTACAAACGAACTGCATCAATTGAATCAGCGTCTTTAAAAACCTTTTTTTCCATATCTTTAAGGGTACTGGAAAACAAAAATGTTTTACTTAAGACAGTGATATAGTTTAGCACCATAAGATCAAACATGTTGAATAGGAAAATAACGATATAATAACAAATATCTTTATAATTCCCAACAAAATTGACTTCTTTTGAGTTTCGCTTTGCTACTTTAACTTCAATAGTTTTCCATCCACATTTATTTATGATATACACTTCCTATTTACAAACGAACTGTATTAATCGAATCAGAGTCTTTAAAAACCCTTTTTTCCATATTTTCAAGTGTTTTGGAAGACAAAAATTTTTAACTTAGAAAAGTGACAAAGCAAATACCTTGCTTCAAATTTTGCTAAAATTCTTAATTAGGTTATACGTGATAGATATAGTTTAGAACCATTGGATCAAATATGTTGAATAGGAAAATAACGTTATAATGCCAAATCTCTTTATAATTCCCAACAAAAATGACTTCCTTCGAGTTTCGCTGTACTACTTCAACTTCAATAGTTTCCCATCCACATTTATTTATAATATACACTTCCTATTTACGAACAAACTGCATCAATTGAATCAGCGTCTTTAAAAACCCTTTTTTCCATATTTTCAAGTGTTTTGGCGACAAAAATTTTTAACTTAGAAAAGTGACAAAGCAAATACCTTGCTTCAAATTTTGCTAAAATTCTTAATTAGGTTATACGTGATAGATATAGTTTAGAACCATTGGATCAAATATGTTGAATAGGAAAATAACGTTATAATGCCAAATCTCTTTATAATTCCCAACAAAAATGACTTCCTTCGAGTTTCGCTGTACTACTTTAACTTCAATAGTTTCCCATCCACATTTATTTATGATATACACTTCCTATTTACAAACGAACTGTATCAATCGAATCAGAGTCTTTAAAAACCCTTTTTTCCATATTTTTAAGTGTTTTTGACGACAAAAATTTTTACTTAAGACAGTGACAAAGCAAATACCTTGCTTCAAATTTTGCTAAAATTCCTAATTAGGTTATACGTGATAGATATAGTTTACAACCATTGGATCAAATATGTTGAATAGGAAAATAACGTTATAATGCCAAATCTCTTTATAATTCCCAACAAAAATGACTTCCTTCGAGTTTCGCTGTACTACTTCAACTTCAATAGTTTCCCATCCACATTTATTTATGATATACACTTCCTATTTACGAACAAACTGCATCAATTGAATCAGCGTCTTTAAAAACCCTTTTTTCCATATTTTCAAGTGTTTTAGAAGACAAAAATTTTTTACTTAAGACAGTGACAAAACAAATACCTTGCTTTAAATTTTGCTAAAATTCTTAATTAGGTTATACGTGATAAATATAGTGTAAAATCATTAGATCAAATATGTTGAATAGGAAAATAACGATATAATGACAAATATCTTTATAATTCCCAACAAAAATGACTTCTTTTGAGTTTCGCTGTACTACTTCAACTTCAATAGTTTCCCATCCACATTTATTTATGATATATACTTACTATTTACAAACGAACTGTATCAATCGAATAAGAGTCTTTAAAAACCCTTTTTTCCATATTTTCAAGTGTTTTTGACGACAAAAATTTTTACTTAAGACAGTGACAAAGCAAATACCTTGCTTCAAATTTTGCTAAAATTCCTAATTAGGTTATACGTGATAGATATAGTTTACAACCATTGGATCAAATATGTTGAATAGAAAAATAACGTTATAATGCCAAATCTCTTTATAATTCCCAACAAAAATGACTTCCTTCGAGTTTCGCTGTACTACTTTAACTTGAATAGTTTCCCATCCACATTTATCTATGATATACACTTCTTATTTACGAATGAACTGCATCAATCGAATCAGCGTCTTTAAAACCCCTTTTTTCCATATATTCAAGTGTTTTTGACGACAAAAATGTTTTACTTAAGACAGTGACAAAACAAATACCTTGCTTTAAATTTTGCTAAAATTCTTAATTAGGTTATACGTGATAAATATAGTGTAGAATCATTAGATCAAATATGTTGAATAGGAAAATAACGATATAATGACAAATATCTTTATAATTCCCAACAAAAATGACTTCCTTCGAGTTTCGCTGTCCTACTCCAACTTCAATAGTTTCCCATCCACATTTATCTATGATATACACTTCCTATTTACAAACGAACTGCATCAATCGAATCAGCGTCTTTAAAACCCCTTTTTTCCATATTTTCAAGTATTTTTGACGACAAAAAAGTTTTACTTAAGAGAGTGACAAAGCAAATACCTTGCTCCAAATTTTGCTAAAATTCTTAATTAGGTTATACGTGATCGATATATTTTAGAACCATTAGATCAAATATGTTGAATAGGAAAATAACGTTATAATGCCAAATCTCTTTATAATTCCCAACAAAAATGACTTCCTTCGAGTTTCGCTGTACTACTTCAACTTCAATAGTTTCCCATCCACATTTATTTATGAAAGACACTTCCTATTTACAAACGGAATGCATCAATTGAATCAGCGTCATTAAAAACCCTTTTTTCCATATTTTCAAGTGTTTTTGACGACAAAAATTTTTAACTTAGGAAAGTGACAAAGCAAATACCTTGCTTCAAATTTTGCTAAAATTCTTAATTAGGTTTTACGTGATAGATATAGTTTAGAACCATTAGATCAAATATGTTGATTAGAAAAATAACGATATAATGACAAATATCTTTATAATTCCCAACAAAAATGACTTCTTTTGAGTGTCGCTGTACTACTTTAACTTCAATAGTTTTCCATCCACATTTATCTGTGATATACACTTCCTATTTACAAACGAACTGTATCAATCGAATCAGAGTCTTTTAAAACCCTTTTTTCCATATATTCAAGTGTTTTTGACGACAAAAATGTTTTACTTAAGACAGTGACAAAGCAAATACTTTGATTCAAATTTTGCTAAAATTCTTAATTAGGTTATACGTGATAGATATAGTTTAGAACCATTAGATCAAATATGTTGAATAGGAAAATAACGTTATAATGCCAAATCTCTTTATAATTCCCAACAAAAATAACTTCTTTTAAGTTTCGCTGTACTACTTCAACTTCAATAGTTTCCCATTTACATTTATCTATGATATACACTTCTTATTTACAAATGAACTGCATCAATCGAATTAGCGTCTTTAAAAACCCTTTTTTCCATATTTTCAAGTGTTTTTGACGACAAAAATTTTTAACTTAGGAAAGTGACAAAGCAAATACCTTGCTTCAAATTTTGCTAAAATTCTTAATTAGGTTTTACGTGATAGATATAGTTTAGAACCATTAGATCAAATATGTTGAATAGAAAAATAACGTTATAATGCCAAATCTCTTTATAATTCCCAACAAAAATGACTTCCTTCGAGTTTCGCTGTACTACTTCAACTTCAATAGTTTCCCATCCACATTTATCTATGATATACACTTCTTATTTACAAATGAACTGCATCAATCGAATTAGCGTCTTTAAAACCCCTTTTTTCCATATTTTCAAGTGTTTTGGCGACAAAAATTTTTAACTTAGGAAAGTGACAAAGCAAATACCTTGCTTCAAATTTTGCTAAAATTCTTAATTAGGTTATACGTGATAGATATAGTTTAGAACCATTAGATCAAATATGTTGAATAGGAAAATAACGTTATAATGCCAAATCTCTTTATAATTCCCAACAAAAATGACTTCCTTCGAGTTTCGCTGTACTACTTCAACTTCAATAGTTTCCCATCCACATTTATTTATGATATACACTTCCTATTTACGAACAAACTGCATCAATTGAATCAGCGTCTTTAAAAACCCTTTTTTCCATATTTTCAAGTGTTTTGGAAGACAAAAATTTTTTACTTAAGACAGGGACAAAACAAATACCTTGCTTTAAATTTTGCTAAAATTCTTAATTAGGTTATACGTGATAAATATAGTGTAGAATCATTAGATCAAATATGTTAAATAGGAAAATAACGATATAATGACAAATATCTTTATAATTCCCAACAAAAATGACTTCCTTCGAGTTTCGCTGTCCTACTCCAACTTCAATAGTTTCCCATCCACATTTATCTATGATATACACTTCCTATTTACAAACGAACTGTATTAATCTAATAAGAGTCTTTAAAAACACTTTTTTTTCCTATTTTCAAGTGTTTTTGACGACAAAAAAGTTTTACTTAAGACAGTGACAAAGGAAATACCTTGCTTCAAATTTTGCTAAAATTCTTAATTAGGTTATACGTGATAGATATAGTTTAGAACCATTAGATCAAATATGTTGAATAGGAAAATAACGTTATAATGCCAAATCTCTTTATAATTCCCAACAAAAATGACTTCCTTCGAGTTTCGCTGTACTACTTCAACTTCAATAGTTTCCCATCTACATTTATTTATGATATACACTTTCTATTTACGAACAAACTGTATCAATCGAATCAGAGTCTTTTAAAACCCTTTTTTCCATATTTTCAAGCGTACTGGAAAACAAAAATGTTTTACTTAAGAGACTGACAAAGCAAATACCTTGCTTCAAATTTTGCTAAAATTCTTAATTAGGTTATACGTGATAAATAGAGTGTAAAATCATTAGATCAAATATGTTGATTAGAAAAATAACGATATAATGACAAATATCTTTATAATTCCCAACAAAAATGACTTCTTTTGAGTTTCGCTGTACTACTTCAACTTCTATAGTTTCCCATCCACATTTATCTATGATATACACTTCCTATTTACGAATGAACTGCATCAATCGAATCAGCGTCTTTAAAACCCCTTTTTTCCATATATTCAAGTGTTTTTGACGACAAAAATGTTTTACTTAAGACAGTGACAAAACAAATACCTTGCTTCAAATTTTGCTAAAATTCTTAATTAGGTTATACGTGATAGATATAGTTTAGAACCATTAGATCAAATATGTTGAATAGGAAAATAACGTTATAATGCCAAATCTCTTTATAATTCCCAACAAAAATGACTTCCTTCGAGTTTCGCTGTACTACTTCAACTTCAATAGTTTCCCATTCACATTTATTTATGATACACACTTCCTATTTACAAACAAACTGTATCAATCGAATCGGAGTCTTTAAAAACCCTTTTTTCCATATTTTCAAGTGTTTTTGACGACAAAAATTTTTACTTAAGACAGTGACAAAGCAAATACCTTGCTTCAAATTTTGCTAAAATTCTTAATTAGGTTATACGTGATAGATATAGTTTAGAACCATCAGATCAAACATGTTGAATAGAAAATAACGATATAATAACAAATATCTTTATAATTCCCAAAAAAATTGACTTCCTTCGAGTTTCGCTTTGCTACTTTAACTTCAATAGTTTGCCAACCACATTTATCTATGAAGTTCACTTCCTATTTACTTACAAACTGCATCAATCGATTCAGCGTCTTTAAAAACCCTTTCTTCCATATTTTTAAGTGTTTTGGAAGACAGAAATTTTTTACTAAAGATAGGGACAAATTTTCAAAGTTTGCTAAAATTCTTAATTAGGTTATACGTGATAGATATAGTTTAGAACCATTAGATCAAATATGTTAAATAGGAAAATAACGTTATAATGCCAAATCTCTTTATAATTCCCAACAAAAATGACTTCCTTCGAGTTTCGCTGTACTACTTCAACTTCAATAGTTTCCCATCTACATTTATTTATGATATACACTTTCTATTTACGAACAAACTGTATCAATCGAATCAGAGTCTTTTAAAACCCTTTTTTCCATATATTCAAGTGTTTTTGACGACAAAAATGTTTTACTTAAGACAGTGACAAAACAACCTTGCTTTAAATTTTGCTAAAATTCTTAATTAGGTTTTACGTGATAAATATAGTGTAGAACCATTGGATCAAATAAGTTAAATTAGAAAATAACGATATAATGACAAATATCTTTATAATTCCCAACAAAAATGACTTCTTTTGAGTTTCGCTGTACTACTTCAACTTCTATAGTTTCCCATCCACATTTATCTATGATATACACTTCCTATTTACAAAAGAACTGCATCAATTGAATCAGCGTCTTTAAAAACCTTTAATTCCATATTTTCATGTGTTTTTGGAAGACAAAAATTTTTACTTAAGACAAAGCAAATACCTTGCTTCAAATTTTGCTAAAATTCTTAATTAGGTTATACGTGATAGATATAGTTTAGAACCATTAGATCAAATATGTTGAATAGAAAAATAACGATATAATAACAAATAACTTCATAATTCCCAACAAAAATGACTTCCTTCGAGTTTCGCTGTACTGCTTTAACTTCAATAGTTTCCCATCCACATTTATTTATGATATACACTTCCTATTTACGAGCGAACTGCATCAATTAAATCAGCGTCTTTAAAAACCCTTTTTCCATATTTTCAAGTGTACTGGAAGACAAAGATTTTTTACTTAAGACAGTGACAAAGCAAATACCTTGCTTCAAATTTTGCTAAAATTCTTAATTAGGTTATACGTGATAGATATAGTTTAGAACCATTAGATCAAATATGTTGAATAGGAAAATAACGTTATAATGCCAAATCTCTTTATAATTCCCAACAAAAATGACTTCCTTCGAGTTTCGCTGTACTACTTCAACTTCAATAGTTTCCCATCTACATTTATTTATGATATACACTTTCTATTTACAAACAAACTGCATCAATTGAATCAGCGTCTTTAAAAACCTTTTTTTTTCATATTTTCAAGCGTACTGGAAAACAAAAATGTTTTACTTAAGAGACTGACAAAGCAAATACCTTGCTTCAAATTTTGCTAAAATTCTTAATTAGGTTATACGTGATAAATATAGTGTAAAATAATTAGATCAAATATGTTGAATAAGAAAATAACGATATAATGACAAATATCTTTATAATTCCCAACAAAAATTATTTCTTTCGAGTTTCGCTGTACTACTTCAACTTCAATAGTTTCCCATCCACATTTATCTATGATATACACTTCCTATTTACAAACGAACTGTATTAATCGAATAAGAGTCTTTAAAAACCCTTTTTTTCCATATATTCAAGTGTTTTTGACGACAAAAATGTTTTACTTAAGACAGTGACAAAACAACCTTGCTTCAAATTTTGCTAAAATTCTTAATTAGGTTATACGTGATAGATATAGTTTAGAACCATTAGATCAAATATGTTGAATAGGAAAATAACGTTATAATGCCAAATCTCTTTATAATTCCCAACAAAAATGACTTCCTTCTAGTTTCGCTGTACTACTTCAACTTCAATAGTTTCCCATCCACATTTATTTATGATATACACTTCCTATTTACAAACAAACTGCATCAATTGAATCAGCGTCTTTAAAAACCCTTTTTTCCATATTTTTAAGTGTTTTGGAAGACAAAAATTTTTTACTTAAGACAGGGACAAAGCAAATACCTTGCTTCAAATTTTGCTAAAATTCTTAATTAGGTTATACGTGATAAATATAGTGTAAAATCATTAGATCAAATATGTTGATTAGAAAAATAACGATATAATGACAAATATCTTTATAATTCCCAACAAAAATGACTTCTTTTGAGTGTCGCTGTACTACTTTAACTTCAATAGTTTCCCATCCACATTTATCTGTGATATACACTTCCTATTTACAAACGAACTGTATCAATCGAATCAGATTTTTTTAAAACCCTTTTTTTCCATATATTCAAGTGTTTTTGACGACAAAAATGTTTTACTTAAGACAGTGACAAAACAACCTTGCTTCAAATTTTGCTAAAATTCTTAATTAGGTTATACGTGATAGATATAGTTTAGAACCATTAGATCAAATATGTTGAATAGGAAAATAACGTTATAATGCCAAATCTCTTTATAATTCCCAACAAAAATGACTTCCTTCGAGTTTCGCTGTACTACTTCAACTTCAATAGTTTCCCATTCACATTTATTTATGATACACACTTCCTATTTACAAACAAACTGTATCAATCGAATCGGAGTCTTTAAAAACCCTTTTTTCCATATATTCAAGTGTTTTTGACGACAAAAATGTTTTACTTAAGACAGTGACAAAACAACCTTGCTTCAAATTTTGCTAAAATTCTTAATTAGGTTATACGTGATAGATATAGTTTAGAACCATTACATAAAATATGTTAAATATTAAAATAACGATATAATGACAAATATCTTTATAATTCCCAACAAAAATGACTTCTTTTGAGTTTCGCTGTACTACTTCAACTTCAATGGTTTCCCATCCACATTTATCTATGAAGTTCACTTCCTAATTTCTTACGAACTGCATCAATCGATTCAGCGTCTTTAAAAACCCTTTCTTTCATATTTTCAAGTGTTTTGGAAGACAGAAATTTTTTACTAAAGACAGGGACAAATTTTCAAATTTTGCTAAAATTCTTAATTAGGTTATACGTGATAAATATAGTGTAAAATAATTAGATCAAATATGTTGAATAAGAAAATAACGTTATAATGCCAAATTTTTTTATAATTCCCAACAAAAATGACTTCCTTCGAGTTTCGCTGTACTACTTCAACTTCAATAGTTTCCTATCCACATTTATTTATGATATACACTTCCTATTTACAAACGAACTGCATCAATTGAATCAGCGTCTTTAAAAACCATTTTTTTCATATTTTCAAGTGTTTTTGACGACAAAAATTTTTACTTAAGACAGTGACAAAGCAAATACCTTGCTTCAAATTTTGCTAAAATTCTTAATTAGGTTATACGTGATAGATATAGTTTAGAACCATTAGATCAAATATGTTGAATAGGAAAATAACGATATAATGACAAATATCTTTATAATTCCCAACAAAATTGACTTCCTTCGAGTTTCGCTTTACTACTTCAACTTCAATAGTTTCCCATCCACATTTATCTATGATATACACTTCCTGTTTACAAACGAACTGTATCAATCGAATCAGAGTCTTTAAAAACCCTTTTTTCCATATATTCAAGTGTTTTTGACGACAAAAATGTTTTACTTAAGACAGTGACAAAACAAATACCTTGCTTCAAATTTTGCTAAAATTCTTAATTAGGTTATACGTGATAGATATAGTTTAGAACCATTAGATCAAATATGTTGAATAGGAAAATAACGTTATAATGCCAAATCTCTTTATAATTCCCAACAAAAATGACTTCCTTCGAGTTTCGCTGTACTACTTCAACTTCAATAGTTTCCCATCCACATTTATTTATGATATACACTTCCTATTTACAAACAAACTGCATCAATTGAATCAGCGTCTTTAAAAACCCTTTTTTCCATATTTTTAAGTGTTTTGAGGACAAAAATTTTTACTTAAGACAGTGACAAAACAACCTTGCTTCAAATTGTGCTAAAATTCTTAATTAGGTTTTACGTGATAGATATAGTTTAGAACCATTAGATCAAATATGTTGATTAGAAAAATAACGATATAATGACAAATATCTTTATAATTCCCAACAAAAATGACTTCTTTTGAGTTTCGCTGTACTACTTTAACTTCAATAGTTTCCCATCCACATTTATCTATGATATACACTTCCTATTTACAAACGAACTGTATCAATCGAATCAGAGTCTTTAAAAACCCTTTTTTCCATATTTTCAAGTGTTTTGAAGGACAAAAATTTTTAACTTAGAAAAGTGACAAAGCAAATACCTTGCTTCAAATTTTGCTAAAATTCTTAATTAGGTTATACGTGATAGATATAGTTTAGAACCATTGGATCAAATATGTTGAATAGGAAAATAACGTTATAATGCCAAATCTCTTTATAATTCCCAACAAAAATGACTTCCTTCGAGTTTCGCTGTACTACTTCAACTTCAATAGTTTCCCATCCACATTTATTAATGATATACACTTCCTATTTACGAACAAACTGCATCAATTGAATCAGCGTCTTTAAAAACCCTTTTTTCCATATTTTCAAGTGTTTTCGCGACAAAAATTTTTAACTTAAAAAAGTGACAAAGCAAATACCTTGCTTCAAATTTTGCTAAAATTCTTAATTAGGTTATACGTGATAGATATAGTTTAGAACCATTAGATCAAATATGTTGAATAGGAAAATAACGTTATAATGCCAAATCTCTTTATAATTCCCAACAAAAATGACTTCCTTCGAGTTTCGCTGTACTACTTCAACTTCAATAGTTTCCCATCCACATTTATTTATGATATACACTTCCTATTTACAAACGAACTGTATCAATCGAATCAGCGTCTTTAAAAACCCTTTTTTCCATATTTTCAAGTGTTTTGGAAGACAAAAATTTTTTACTTAAGACAGGGACAAAGCAAATACCTTGCTTCAAAGTTTGCTAAAATTCTTAATTAGGTTATACGTGATAAATATAGTGTAGAATCATTAGATCAAATATGTTGAATAGGAAAATAACGATATAATGACAAATATCTTTATAATTCCCAACAAAAATGACTTCCTTCGAGTTTCGCTGTCCTACTCCAACTTCAATAGTTTCCCATCCACATTTATCTATGATATACACTTCCTATTTACAAACGAACTGTATTAATCGAATAAGAGTCTTTAAAAACACTTTTTTTCCCTATTTTCAAGTATTTTTGACGACAAAAAAGTTTTACTTAAGACAGTGACAAAGGAAATACCTTGCTTCAAATTTTGCTAAAATTCTTAATTAGGTTATACGTGATAGATATAGTTTAGAACCATTAGATCAAATATGTTGAATAGGAAAATAACGTTATAATGCCAAATCTCTTTATAATTCCCAACAAAAATGACTTCCTTCTAGTTTCGCTGTACTACTTCAACTTCAATAGTTTCCCATCCACATTTATTTATGATATACACTTCCTATTTACAAACAAACTGCATCAATTGAATCAGCGTCTTTAAAAACCCTTTTTTCCATATTTTTAAGTGTTTTGGAAGACAAAAATTTTTTACTTAAGACAGGGACAAATCTTCAAATTTTGCTAAAATTCTTAATTAGGTTATACGTGATAAATATAGTGTAAAATCATTAGATCAAATATGTTGATTAGAAAAATAACGATATAATGACAAATATCTTTATAATTCCCAACAAAAATGACTTCTTTTGAGTGTCGCTGTACTACTTTAACTTCAATAGTTTTCCATCCACATTTATCTGTGATATACACTTCCTATTTACAAACGAACTGTATCAATCGAATCAGATTTTTTTAAAACCCTTTTTTCCATATATTCAAGTGTTTTTGAGGACAAAAATGTTTTACTTAAGACAGTGACAAAACAACCTTGCTTCAAATTTTGCCAAAATTCTTAATTAGGTTATACGTGATGGATATAGTTAAGAACTATTAGATCAAATATGTTGAATAGGAAAATAACGTTATAATGCCAAATCTCTTTATAATTCCCAACAAAAATGACTTCCTTCGAGTTTCGCTGTACTACTTCAACTTCAATAGTTTCCCATTCACATTTATTTATGATACACACTTCCTATTTACAAACAAACTGTATCAATCGAATCGGAGTCTTTAAAAACCCTTTTTTCCATATTTTCAAGTGTTTTGGAAGACAAAAATTTTTTACTTAAGACAGGGACAAATCTTCAAATTTTGCTAAAATTCTTATTTAGGTTATACGTGATAAATATAGTTTAGAATCATTAGATCAAATATGTTAAAAAGGAAAATAACGATATAATGACAAATATCTTTATAATTCCCAACAAAAATGACTTCCTTCGAGTTTCGCTGTACTACTTTAACTTCAATAGTTTCCCATCCACATTTATCTATGATATACACTTCTTATTTACAAATGAACTGCATCAATCGAATCAGCGTCTTTAAAAACCCTTTTTTCCATATTTTTAAGTGTTTTGGAAGACAAAATTTTTTTACTTAAGACAGTGACAAAGCAAATACCTTGCTTCAAATTTTGCTAAAATTCTTAATTAGGTTATACGTGATAGATATAGTTTAGAACCATTAGATCAAATATGTTGAATAGGAAAATAACGTTATAATGCCAAATCTCTTTATAATTCCCAACAAAAATGACTTCCTTCGAGTTTCGCTGTACTACTTCAACTTCAATAGTTTCCCATCCACATTTATTTATGATATACACTTCTTATTTACGAATGAACTGCATCAATCGAATCAGAGTCTTTAAAAACCCTGTTTTCCATATATTCAAGTGTTTTTGACGACAAAAATGTTTTACTTAAGACAGTGACAAAACAAATACCTTGCTTTAAATTTTGCTAAAATTCTTAATTAGGTTATACGTGATAAATATAGTGTAAAATCATTAGATCAAATATGTTGAATAGGAAAATAACGATATAATGACAAATATCTTTATAAGTCCCAACAAAAATGACTTCTTTTGAGTTTCGCTGTACTACTTCAACTTCAATAGTTTCCCATTCACATTTATTTATGATATACACTTCTTATTTACGAATGAACTGCATCAATCGAATCAGCGTCTTTAAAACCCCTTTTTTCCATATATTCAAGTGTTTTTGACGACAAAAATGTTTTACTTAAGACAGTGACAAAACAAATACCTTGCTTCAAATTTTGCTAAAATTCTTAATTAGGTTATACGTGATAGATATAGTTTAGAACCATTAGATCAAATATGTTTAATAGGAAAATAACGTTATAATGCCAAATCTCTTTATAATTCCCAACAAAAATGACTTCCTTCGAGATTCGCTGTACTACTTCAACTTCAATAGTTTCCCATCCACATTTATCTATGATATACACTTCCTATTTACAAAAGAACTGCATCAATTGAATCAGCGTCTTTAAAAACCTTTAATTCCATATTTTCATGGGTACTGGAAAACAAAAATGTTTTACTTAAGACAGTGACAAAGCAAATACCTTGCTTCAAATTTTGCTAAAATTCTTAATTAGGTTAGATATAGTTTAGAACCATCAGATTAAACATGTTGAATAGAAAAATAACGATATAATGACAAATATCTTTATAATTCCCAACAAAAATGACTTCTTTTCAGTTTTGCTGTACAACTTTAACTTCAATAGTTTCCCAACAAGATTTATTTATGATATACACTTTCTATTTACAAACGAACTGCATTAATCCATCCAGAGTCTTTAAAAACCCTTTTTTCCATATTTTCAAGTGTTTTGGACAACAAATTTTTAACTTAGGACAGTGACAAAGCAAATACCTTGCTTCAAATTTTGCTAAAATTCTTAATTAGGTTATACGTGATAGATATAGTTTAGAACCATTAGATCAAATATGTTGAATAGGAAAATAACGTTATAATGCCAAATCTCTTTATAATTCCCAACAAAAATGATTTCCTTCAAGTTTCGCTGTACTACTTCAACTTCAATAGTTTCCCATCCACATTTATTTATGATATACACTTCCTATTTACAAACAAACTGCATCAATTGAATCAGCGTCTTTAAAAACCCTTTTTTCCATATTTTTAAGTGTTTTGGAAGACAAAAATTTTTAACTTAGAAAAGTGAAAAAGCAAATACCTTGATTCAAATTTTGCTAAAATTCTTAATTAGGTTATACGTGATAGATATAGTTTAGAACCATTAGATCAAATATGTTGAATAGGAAAATAACGTTATAATGCCAAATATCTTTATAATTCCCAACAAAAATTACTTCCTTCGAGTTTCGCTGTACTACTTCAACTTCAATAGTTTCCCATCCACATTTATCTATGATATACACTTCCTATTTACAAACGAACTGTATTAATCTAATAAGAGTCTTTAAAAACACTTTTTTTTCCTATTTTCAAGTGTTTTTGACGACAAAAAAGTTTTACTTAAGACAGTGACAAAGGAAATACCTTGCTTCAAATTTTGCTAAAATTCTTAATTAGGTTATACGTGATAGATATAGTTTAGAACCATTAGATCAAATATGTTGAATAGGAAAATAACGTTATAATGCCAAATCTCTTTATAATTCCCAACAAAAATGACTTCCTTCTAGTTTCGCTGTACTACTTCAACTTCAATAGTTTCCCATCCACATTTATTTATGATATACACTTCCTATTTACAAACAAACTGCATTAATTGAATGAGCGTCTTTAAAAACCCTTTTTTCCATATTTTTAAGTGTTTTGGAAGACAAAAATTTTTTACTTAAGACAGGGACAAATCTTCAAATTTTGCTAAAATTCTTAATTAGGTTATACGTGATAAATATAGTGTAAAATCATTAGATCAAATATGTTGATTAGAAAAATAACGATATAATGACAAATATCTTTATAATTCCCAACAAAAATGACTTCCTTCGAGTTTCGCTGTACTACTTTAACTTCAATAGTTTCCCATCCACATTTATTTATGATATACACTTCCTATTTACGAACAAACTGCATCAATTGAATCAGCGTCTTTAAAAACCTTTTTTTTCATATTTTCAAGCGTACTGGAAAACAAAAATGTTTTACTTAAGAGACTGACAAAGCAAATACCTTGCTTCAAATTTTGCTAAAATTCTTAATTAGGTTTTACGTGATAGATATAGTTTAGAACCATTAGATCAAATATGTTGATTAGAAAAATAACGATATAATGACAAATATCTTTATAATTCCCAACAAAAATGACTTCTTTTGAGTGTCGCTGTACTACTTTAACTTCAATAGTTTCCCATCCACATTTATCTGTGATATACACTTCCTATTTACAAACGAACTGTATCAATCGAATCAGATTTTTTTAAAACCCTTTTTTCCATATATTCAAGTGTTTTTGAGGACAAAAATGTTTTACTTAAGACAGTGACAAAACAACCTTGCTTCAAATTTTGCTAAAATTCTTAATTAGGTTATACGTGATAGATATAGTTTAGAACCATTAGATCAAATATGTTGAATAGGAAAATAACGTTATAATGCCAAATCTCTTTATAATTCCCAACAAAAATGACTTCCTTCTAGTTTCGCTGTACTACTTCAACTTCAATAGTTTCCCATCCACATTTATTTATGATATACACTTCCTATTTACAAACAAACTGCATCAATTGAATCAGCGTCTTTAAAAACCCTTTTTTCCATATTTTTAAGTGTTTTGGAAGACAAAAATTTTTTACTTAAGAAAGTGACAAAGCAAATACCTTGCTTCAAATTTTGCTAAAATTCTTAATTAGGTTTTACGTGATAGATATAGTTTAGAACCATTAGATCAAATATGTTGAATAGAAAAATAACGATATAATGACAAATATCTTTATAATTCCCAACAAAAATGACTTCTTTTGAGTGTCGCTGTACTACTTCAACTTCTATAGTTTCCCATTCACATTTATCTATGATATACACTTCCTATTTATAAACGAACTGAAACAATCGAATTAGAGTCTTTAAAAACCCTTTTTTTCATATTTTCAAGTGTTTTTGACTACAAAAATTTTTTACTAAAGACAGGGACAAATTTTCAAAGTTTGCTAAAATTCTTAATTAGGTTATACGTGATAGATATAGTTTAGAACCATTAGATCAAATATATTAAATAGGAAAATAACGTTATAATGCCAAATCTCTTTATAATTCCCAACAAAAATGACTTCCTTCGAGTTTCGCTGTACTACTTCAACTTCAATAGTTTCCCATCCACATTTATTTATGATATACACTTCCTATTTACAAACAAACTGCATCAATTGAATCAGCGTCTTTAAAAACCCTTTTTTCCATATTTTCAAGTGTTTGGAAGACAAAAATTTTTTACTTAAGACAGGGACAAAACAAATACCTTGCTTTAAATTTTGCTAAAATTCTTAATTAGGTTATACGTGATAAATATAGTGTAAAATCATTAGATCAAATATGTTGAATAGGAAAATAACGATATAATGACAAATATCTTTATAATTCCCAACAAAAATGACTTCTTTTGAGTTTCGCTGTACTACTTCAACTTGAATAGTTTCCCATCCACATTTATCTATAATATACACTTCCTGTTTACAAACGAACTGTATCAATCGAATCAGAGTCTTTAAAAACCCTTTTTTCCATATATTCAAGTGTTTTTGACGACAAAAATGTTTTACTTAAGACAGTGACAAAACAAATACCTTGCTTCAAATTTTGCTAAAATTCTTAATTAGGTTATACGTGATAGATATAGTTTAGAACCATTAGATCAAATATGTTGAATAGGAAAATAACGTTATAATGCCAAATCTCTTTATAATTCCCAACAAAAATGACTTCCTTCTAGTTTCGCTGTACTACTTCAACTTCAATAGTTTCCCATTCACATTTATTTATGATATACACTTCCTATTTACAAACAAACTGCATCAATTGAATCAGCGTCTTTAAAAACCCTTTTTTCCATATTTTCAAGTGACAAAGTGACAAAGCAAATACCTTGCTTCAAATTTTGCTAAAATTCTTAATTAGGTTATACGTGATAGATATAGTTTAGAACCATTAGATCAAATATGTTGAATAGGAAAATAACAATATAATAACAAATCTCTTTATAATTCCCAACAAAATTGACTTCCTTCGAGTTTCGCTTTACTACTTTAACTTCAATAGTTTCCCAACCACATTTATTTATGACATACACTTCCTATTTACTAACGAACGGCATCAATCGATTCAGCGCCTCTAAAAACCCTTTTTTCCATATTTTCAAGTGTTTTGGACGACAAATTTTTTTTTACTTAAGACAGTGAGAAAGCAAATACCTTGCTTCAAATTTTTCTAAAATTCTTAATTAGGTTATACGTGATAGATATAGTTTAGAACCATTAGATCAAATATGTTGAATAGGAAAATAACGTTATAATGCCAAATCTCTTTATAATTCCCAACAAAAATGACTTCCTTCTAGTTTCGCTGTACTACTTCAACTTCAATAGTTTCCCATCCACATTTATTTATGATATACACTTCCTATTTACAAACAAACTGCATCAATTGAATCAGCGTCTTTAAAAACCCTTTTTCCATATTTTCAAGTGTTTTTGACGACAAAAATTTTTAACTTAGGAAAGTGACAAAGCAAATACCTTGCTTCAAATTTTGCTAAAATTCTTAATTAGGTTATACGTGATAGATATAGTTTAGAACCATTAGATCAAATATGTTGAATAGGAAAATAACGTTATAATGCCAAATCTCTTTATAATTCCCAACAAAAATGACTTCCTTCGAGTTTCGCTGTACTACTTCAACTTCAATAGTTTCCCATCCACATTTATTTATGATATACACTTCCTATTTACAAACGAACTGTATCAATCGAATCAGCGTCTTTAAAAACCCTTTTTCCATATTTTCAAGTGTTTTTGACGACAAAAATTTTTAACTTAATACAGTGACAAAGCAAATACCTTGCTTCAAATTTTGCTAAAATTCTTAATTAGGTTATACGTGATAGATATAGTTTAGAACCATTGGATCAAATATGTTGAATAGGAAAATAACGTTATAATGCCAAATCTCTTTATAATTCCCAACAAAAATGACTTCCTTCGAGTTTCGCTGTACTACTTCAACTTCAATAGTTTCCCATCCACATTTATTTATGATATACACTTCCTATTTACGAACAAACTGCATCAATTGAATCAGCGTCTTTAAAAACCCTTTTTTCCATATTTTCAAGTGTTTTAGAAGACAAAAATTTTTTACTTAAGACAGTGACAAAGCAAATACCTTGCTTCAAATTTTGCTAAAATTCTTAATTAGCTTATGCGTGATAAATATAGTGTAGAATCATTAGATCAAATATGTTGAATAGAAAAATAACGATATAATGACAAATATCTTTATAATTCCCAACAAAAATGACTTCTTTTGGGTTTCGCTGTACTACTTCAACTTCAATATATTCCCATCCACATTTATCTATGATATACACTTACTATTTACAAACAAACTGCATCAATCGAGTCAGAGTCTTTAAAAACACTTTTTTTCCCTATTTTCAAGTATTTTGGACGACAAAAATTTTTACTTAAGACAGTGACAAAGCAAATACCTTGCTTCAAATTTTGATAAAATTCCTAATTAGGTTATACGTGATAGATATAGTTTACAACCATTGGATCAAATATGTTGAATAGAAAAATAACGTTATAATGCCAAATCTCTTTATAATTCCCAACAAAAATGACTTCCTTCGAGTTTCGCTGTACTACTTCAACTTCAATAGTTTCCCATCCACATTTATTTATGATATACACTTCCTATTTACGAACAAACTGCATCAATTGAATCAGCGTCTTTAAAAACCCTTTTTTCCATATTTTCAAGTGTTTTAGAAGACAAAAATTTTTTACTTAAGACAGTGACAAAGCAAATACCTTGCTTCAAATTTTGCTAAAATTCTTAATTAGCTTATGCGTGATAAATATAGTGTAGAATCATTAGATCAAATATGTTGAATAGAAAAATAACGATATAATGACAAATATCTTTATAATTCCCAACAAAAATGACTTCTTTTGAGTGTCGCTGTACTACTTTAACTTCAATAGTTTCCCATCCACATTTATTTGTGATATACACTTCCTATTTACAAACGAACTGTATCAATCGAATCAGAGTCTTTTAAAACCCTTTTTTCCATATTTTCAAGTGTTTTTGACTACAAAAATGTTATACTTAAGACAGTGACAAAGCAAATACTTTGATTCAAATTTTGCTAAAATTCTTAATTAGGTTATACGTAATAGATATAGTTTAGAACCATTAGATCAAATATGTTGAATAGGAAAATAACGTTATAATGCCAAATCTCTTTATAATTCTCAACAAAAATGACTTCCTTCGGTTTCGCTGTACTACTTCAACTTCAATAGTTTCCCATCCACATTTATTTATGATACACACTTCCTATTTACAAACGGAATGCATCAATTGAATCAGCGTCTTTAAAAACCCTTTTTTCCATATTTTCAAGTGTTTTTGACAACAAAAATTTTTAACTAGGAAAGTGACAAACCTAACCTTGCTTCAAATTTTGCTAAAATTCTTAATTAGGTTTTACGTGATAGATATAGTATAGAACCATTAGATCAAATATGTTGAATAGGAAAATAACGTTATAATGACAAATATCTTTATAATTCCCAACAAAAATGACTTCTTTTGAGTTTCGCTGTACTACTTCAACTTTAATAGTTTCCCATTCACATTTATTTATGATACACATTTCCTATTTACAAACAAACTGTATCAATCGAATCGGAGTCTTTAAAAACCCTTTTTTCCATATTTTCAAGTGTTTTTGAAGACAAAAAAGTTTTACTTAAGACAGTGACAAAGCAAATACCTTGCTTCAAATTTTGCTAAAATTCTTAATTAGGTTATACGTGATAGATATAGTGTAGAACCATTAGATCAAATATGTTGAATAGGAAAATAACGTTATAATGCCAAATCTCTTTATAATTCCCAACAAAAATGACTTCCTTCGAGTTTCGCTGTACTACTTCAACTTCAATAGTTTCCCATCCACATTTATTTATGATATACACTTCCTATTTACGAACAAACTGCATCAATTGAATCAGCGTCTTTAAAAACCCTTTTTTCCATATTTTCAAGTGTTTTAGAAGACAAAAATTTTTTACTTAAGACAGTGACAAAGCAAATACCTTGCTTCTAATTTTGCTAAATTCTTAATTAGTTTATACGTGATAAATATAGTGTAGAACCATTAGATCAAATATGTTGAATAGGAAAATAACGATATAATGCCAATTCTCTTTATAATTCCCAACAAAATTGACTTCCTTCATGTTTCGCCGTACTACTTCAACTTCAATAGTTTTCCATCCACATTTATCTATGAAGTTCACTTCCTATTTACTAACGAACGGTATCAATCGAATCAGAGTCTTTAAAAACCCTTTTTTCCATATATTCAAGTGTTTTTGACGACAAAAATGTTTTACTTAAGACAGTGACAAAACAAATAACTTGCTTCAAATTTTGCTAAAATTCTTAATTAGGTTATACGTGATAGATATAGTTTAGAACCATTAGATCAAATATGTTGAATAGGAAAATAACGTTATAATGCCAAATCTCTTTATAATTCCCAACACAAAATGACTTCCTTCGAGTTTCGCTGTACTACTTCAACTTCAATAGTTTCCCATCCACATTTATTTATGATACACACTTCCTATTTACAAACGGAATGCATCATATGAATCATCGTCTATAAAAACCCTTTTTCCATATTTTCAAGTGTTTTGACGACAAAAATTTTTACTTAAGACAGTGACAAAGCAAATACCTTGCTTCAAATTTTGCTAAAATTCTTAATTAGGTTATACGTGATAGATATAGTTTAGAACCATTAGATCAAATATGTTAAATAGGAAAATAACGATATAATGACAAATATCTTTATAATTCCCAACAAAAATGACTTCTTTTGAGTTTCGCTGTACTACTTCAACTTCAATAGTTTTCCATCCACATTTATTTATGATATACACTTCCTATTTACAAACGAACTGCATCAATCGAATCAGCGTCTTTAAAAACCCTTTTTTCCATATTTTCAAGTGTTTTTGAAGACAAAAAATGTTTTACTTAAGACAGTGACAAAGGAAATACCTTGCTTCAAATTTTGCTAAAATTCTTAATTAGGTTATACGTGATAGATATAGTTTAGAACCATTAGATCAAATATGTTGAATAGAAAAATAACGTTATAATGCCAAATCTCTTTATAATTCCCAACAAAAATGACTTCTTTTGAGTTCCGCTGTACTACTTCAACTTCAATAGTTTCCCCATCCACATTTATTTATGATATACACTTACTATTTACAAACAAACTGCATCAATTAAATCAGCGTCTTTAAAAACCCTTTTTTCCATATTTTCAAGTGTTTTTGACTACAAAAATTTTTTACTTAAGACAGTGACAAAGCAAATACCTTGATTCAAATTTTGCTAAAATTCTTAATTAGGTTATACGTGATAGATATAGTTTAGAACCATTAGATCAAATATGTTGAATAGGAAAATAACGTTATAATGCCAAATCTCTTTATAATTCCCAACAAAAATGACTTCCTTCGAGTTTCGCTGTACTACTTTAACTTTAATAGTTTCCCATCCACATTTATTTATGATATACACTTACTATTTACAAACGAACTGCATCAATTAAATTAGCGTCTTTAAAAACCCTTTTTTCCATATTTTCAAGTGTTTTTGACGACAAAAATTTTTAACTTAGGAAAGTGACAAAGCAAATACCTTGCTTCAAATTTTGCTAAAATTCTTAATTAGGTTTTACGTGATAGATATAGTTTAGAACCATTAGATCAAATATGTTGAATAGGAAAATAACGTTATAATGCCAAATCTCTTTATAATTCCCAACAAAAATGACTTCCTTCGAGTTTCGCTGTACTACTTCAACTTCAATAGTTTCCCATCCACATTTATTTATGATATACACTTCCTATTTACGAACAAACTGCATCAATTGAATCAGCGTCTTTAAAAACCCTTTTTTCCATATTTTCAAGTGTTTTAGAAGACAAAAATTTTTTACTTAAGACAGTGACAAAGCAAATACCTTGCTTCAAATTTTGCTAAAATTCTTAATTAGCTTATGCGTGATAAATATAGTGTAAAATCATTAGATCAAATATGTTGAATAGGAAAAAAACGTTATAATGCCAAATCTCTTTATAATTCCCAACAAAAATGACTTCCTTCTAGTTTCGCTGTACTACTTCAACTTCAATAGTTTCCCATCCACATTTATCTATGATATACACTTCCTATTTACAAACGAACTGTATTAATCGAATAAGAGTCTTTAAAAACACTTTTTTTCCCTATTTTCAAGTATTTTTGACGACAAAAAAGTTTTACTTAAGACAGTGACAAAGGAAATACCTTGCTTCAAATTTTGCTAAAATTCTTAATTAGGTTATACGTGATAGATATAGTTTAGAACCATTAGATCAAATATGTTGAATAGGAAAATAACGTTATAATGCCAAATCTCTTTATAATTCCCAACAAAAATGACTTCCTTCTAGTTTCGCTGTACTACTTTAACTTCAATAGTTTCCCATCCACATTTATTTATGATATACACTTCCTATTTACAAACAAACTGCATCAATTGAATCAGCGTCTTTAAAAACCCTTTTTTCCATATTTTTAAGTGTTTTGGAAGACAAAAATTTTTTACTTAAGACAGTGACAAAACAAATACCTTGCTTTAAATTTTGCTAAAATTCTTAATTAGGTTATACGTGATAAATATAGTGTAAAATCATTAGATCAAATATGTTGAATAGGAAAATAACGATATAATGACAAATATCTTTATAATTCCCAACAAAAATGACTTCTTTTGAGTTTCGCTGTACTACTTTAACTTCAATAGTTTCCCATCCACATTTATCTATGAACACTTCCTATTTACAAACGAACTGTATCAATCGAATCAGAGTCTTTAAAAACCCTTTTTTCCATATATTCAAGTGTTTTTGACGACAAAAATGTTTTACTTAAGACAGTGACAAAACAAATACCTTGCTTCAAATTTTGCTAAAATTCTTAATTAGGTTATACGTGATAGATATAGTTTAGAACCATTAGATCAAATATGTTGAATAGGAAAATAACGTTATAATGCCAAATCTCTTTATAATTCCCAACAAAAATGACTTCCTTCTAGTTTCGCTGTACTACTTCAACTTCAATAGTTTCCCATCCACATTTATTTATGATATACACTTCCTATTTACAAACAAACTGCATCAATTGAATCAGCGTCTTTAAAAACCCTTTTTTCCATATTTTTAAGTGTTTTGGAAGACAAAAATTTTTTACTTAAGACAGGGACAAATTTTGCTAAAATTCTTAATTAGGTTATACGTGATAAATATAGTGTAAAATCATTAGATCAAATATGTTGAATAGAAAAATAACGATATAATGACAAATATCTTTATAATTCCCAACAAAAATGACTTCTTTTGAGTGTCGCTGTACTACTTTAACTTCAATAGTTTCCCATCCACATTTATTTGTGATATACACTTCCTATTTACAAACGAACTGTATCAATCGAATCAGAGTCTTTTAAAACCCTTTTTTCCATAAATTTAAGTGTTTTTGACGACAAAAATGTTTTACTTAAGACAGTGACAAAACAACCTTGCTTCAAATTTTGCTAAAATTCTTAATTAGGTTATACGTGATAGATATAGTTTAGAACCATTAGATCAAATATGTTGAATAGGAAAATAACGTTATAATGCCAAATCTCTTTATAATTCCCAACAAAAATGACTTCCTTCGAGTTTCGCTGTACTACTTCAACTTCAATAGTTTCCCATTCACATTTATTTATGATACACACTTCCTATTTACAAACAAACTGTATCAATCGAATCGGAGTCTTTAAAAACCCTTTTTTCCATATATTCAAGTGTTTTTGACGACAAAAATGTTTTACTTAAGACAGTGTCAAAGCAAATACCTTGCTTCAAATTTTGCTAAAATTCTTAATTATGTTATACGTGATAGATATAGTTTAGAACCATCAGATCAAACATGTTGAATAGAAATTAACGATATAATAACAAATATCTTTATAATTCCCAACAAAATTGACTTCTTTCGAGTTTCGCTTTGCTACTTTAACTTCAATAGTTTGCCAACCACATTTATCTATGAAGTTCACTTCCTAATTTCTTACGAACTGCATCAATCGATTCAGCGTCTTTAAAAACCCTTTCTTTCATATTTTCAAGTGTTTTGGAAGACAGAAATTTTTACTTAGGAAAGTGACAAAGCAAATACCTTGCTTCAAAGTTTGCTAAAATTCTTAATTAGGTTATACGTGATAAATATAGTGTAGAATCATTAGATCAAATATGTTGAATAGGAAAATAACGATATAATGACAAATATCTTTATAATTCCCAACAAAAATGACTTCCTTCGAGTTTCGCTGTCCTACTCCAACTTCAATAGTTTCCCATCCACATTTATCTATGATATACACTTCCTATTTACAAACGAACTGTATTAATCGAATAAGAGTCTTTAAAAACACTTTTTTTTCATATATTCAAGTGTTTTTGAGGACAAAAATGTTTTACTTAAGACAGTGACAAAACAACCTTGCTTCAAATTTTGCTAAAATTCTTAATTAGGTTATACGTGATAGATATAGTTTAGAACCATTAGATCAAATATGTTGAATAGGAAAATAACGTTATAATGCCAAATCTCTTTATAATTCCCAACAAAAATGACTTCCTTCTAGTTTCGCTGTACTACTTCAACTTCAATAGTTTCCCATCCACATTTATTTATGATATACACTTCCTATTTACAAACAAACTGCATTAATTGAATCAGCGTCTTTAAAAACCTTTAATTCCATATTTTCAAGTATTTTTGAAGACAAAAAAGTTTTACTTAAGACAGTGACAAAGCAAATACCTTGCTTCAAATTTTGCTAATATTCTTAATTAGGTTATACGTGATAGATATAGTTTAGAACCATTAGATCAAATATGTTGAATAGAAAAATAACGTTATAATGCCAAATCTCTTTATAATTCCCAACAAAAATGACTT